>VZTV01005247.1:0-18827 GCA_013400875.1 Anhinga rufa | reverse complement strand
AAAAATTATTTTTATTTTTTAAATTTATTTTCCCTGGGTAGAGTCAGCCTGCTGCTCCTTCTCCCCCCACCTGGAGAGATGGATTGCAAACTACTCCCATTTGAGCTTCCTATGCTTCAAGACAGCATCTCCCTTTAATCATCTCTTCGGTAAACCCATTAACAGCAGCAATTCCTCCCGCCTCTGCAAACAGATCACTTCTAAACCCCAGTAATTCACATTACTGTCTTCTGGGCTCTCTCAGCCCAAGATCCTTCCCAACGTCTTGGTGCTCTGGGTACGGCCTCATCGGCCCAAAATGCAGGGGTACGATCGTTCACCACCTCACAGGTTCGTACATTTTACACATTGTGACCTGGGAAGGATCAGACAGGTTCTTTGGAGACAAACTCCCAAGAACTCCCAAGTTCTTTGGAGACAAACTACTTGAGCAACTCGCAGGGTGCAGCCGATGACTCCTGCTTCAGACTTTGCAAATGCTTTGCATCTGCACGCCGCCCTCTCCACAATGTTTCTCTAATGAGCCAAGATTGCTTTGAATGCCTTTAATACAATACTTCCCATGCAAGCCAAGCCATTAATAGACACAATACATGATGACGCCCAGGCTACTGTGAAGGCCACACACCTGCACTCTTCAGGGCAGAGATTTTCCAACTAAGAGCTGCTCTGAAAGCATCGCTTTCATCACATCCATCTTTTCCTAACATGCTTCTGAAAAAGCATCATCTCTGTGAGACAGGGGCAAAACCCCACTACAGCATCTACAGGTTCTGCTGAAATCCATAAGGCATGTTACGCTGTCATGGGACAAAGCCTGGTTTGACAGGACACGCCACTCCCTACACATTTTTCCAGCGGTTTCCAGAATGTTCTCGGATGAGGATTTCATACAGGCCACCTAATTGGAAAACACCTAACTCTACCTGCATGCGATTTGCCCTTTCCCTGTGGCAGCCCGAGTTCCCATCCCCGCACCCCCGTTCCCAGACGGCGCCGGTGCCCCGTGGGTTGGGTTGCCGGTTGTTCCCCACTCGTCCCCAGGCAGGGCAGGCGCCCGACAGGCTCAGCACCCTCTGCCGCGGAGGAGGGCGAAGCCACCGCTCCTCCACACGTTCTCCCACCTACCTTTAGCATTCACAGATGCAGCCCCCGAAGGACCGATTCTTTTGGCGATACTTAAGCCCAACCACTCGCAGTCACCTCGTGAAGGTACAGCCGTAAAGGAGCAGAATGACGTCAACTCCCCAAAACCAAACGTTTCTTTTTTTTCAGAAACCAGAAAATTCATGAGAAGTTGATTCTTCTCTTTTCGGTCCATGGGAGAGACGCTCTCCCTCGCGTCTTAACTGCAATGCCTGCCCTCAAGCAGCAAACCGCTGCTCTGGGGAGGGAGAAGGCTCCTCGACCTTGACCTGAAACGCCAGGTCTCAGCCCAAATTCCACTGCGTGACAGCTTCAGCTGGAGCGGAAGAGGCAGAAAATGGAAACCAGAACAGCAAACCCCGGAGCTCTATGCCACCATCGCTCCACCCATACGCGTCCCGGTGTCACCACCCAATAACCTCATCTTACCCGCTGTCCATGCTCGGTGTCACACGCCAGCTGCCGGCAAGCGACCCCATACGCAGGCGCGATTCTCAACCAACTGCTTCCATGCAAAGCACAAGAGCTGCTGTAAAAGTACTTCTTGAGCTAAAGGAAGAGCTGAATTAGTTGTCTGAAGTATTTAAATTGCAATATTTCCGCAGGCTCATCAGATAATCCTCTAATGTGAATCTCCATTGTATGATATTTTTACAGGAAGAACAAACTATCTCGACTTTATTGCTGTTTTCTTACTTCTACCGTGCAGCTGGGCCTGGACTTATTCCCTTTTATTTTATGACCACTTTCACCATTTCCTTTTTGCTAGCGTGCCCAGTCGCAGCAGAGGTTTCTGCAATGCAGGGCTGCGTGCATGAGAATTAAGAACTACGCCTTGCTCTTCATCAGCAGCAAAACGACTTATGGAAAGCAAGCGATACCTGCTCTAACCGCTGCTGAATTTATGAAACAGTTAACAGAACGTTTCATATCGCATTAGCGGTATCACGAGCCAGTCACGCAATTTTATATACATAAAAGCTTATAATCAGTGAGGAGCCAGCCCTCCCCTGGCCCCCATTCCCCGGCACAGGAGACCACTATATCAGCGTTTTGACAAAAATTTGAAAAACCCCAGCTTTTGGACTGTAGAAAGAGGAGCCAATCTATTCAAATACAGCAAGGGAGAAAAGGCCTCATCTTATTTTTGGCAGAGGAGGTTTATACATTGCCTGGGGCCTCGCTGCTAAACTCTACTAGCCCTGCCAATCCTTTTCCTGCCCCATTGACCTCTAGAAAGTCCAGATCAGAGGCTA
The DNA here is from genome assembly GCA_013400875.1 of Anhinga rufa. Lineage (NCBI taxonomy): Eukaryota > Metazoa > Chordata > Aves > Suliformes > Anhingidae > Anhinga > Anhinga rufa. The sequence goes on along the minus strand of VZTV01005247.1, from coordinate 16,425 downwards.
AACCCTAAAGAGCACTTTAAAGTTTAGAGACAGATACTCAGCACAGAAGAAATTACATCCAGCTCATGGTTACGACTTTAAAACACAAAGCCCGCACAAATCTGTCGCGAGGACGAGCCCCAGCTCACGGTTACGGATTGGTGGCGTGGGCAGGATGCCGGTGCTGAGTCAGCAGGAAGCCCATGCGCCGGCCACCACCACCGTCCCCGCGCCCCGGCGCCCCGGAGCAGCACCCAGAAAGGAAGCTGTTGCGACTCCTGGGTCGGGGGTGGCCCACCTCGCAGGGCTGCTGTGACTCCTGACCTCCGGCGCCACAACCGCACGCCACAGACGCCCTCCCTGGGAGGTGCTCACTCCAGCCCCAGCGTTGAGTTGCCCAACAGCCAAGCGGAGGACCAAGCCATGAAAGACCGAGCTGAGATTAAAGCACAGAACATTATTATGGTGAAAATGAAAGAAAAAAACACTGGATTATTTTAAAAGCACATGTTGTCTACCATAAGGTCTATGCCACAGCCATTTTACATTCCTATTTCATATCCAAATGTGTGTCTTGCTGCATAAATATTCATTGTTCATCTCATTTTAGATAAAGAAAGATCTCCGCAGCGAGGCTCTATTTTGAATTATTTACTATTCTACCTGTGAGCTCACCGAAAGAGTGCATTTGTTAGCACAGAAACATGCAGAAGGAGAAGAGAGTTATCAAACAGACCAGTGCTTTCAGGCCACTAAGGAACCAAATCAACATCGACCAACAAAAAACAGTTCCAGGACTTCCTTATAAAATCTTACAAGAACAAACATTTCAGGAAAAACACCTGGACTGATTTTAAAGTCTCGTTAATATCCCCTATAATACTAAACAACTGCTACCCATACCCCAAATTAATTACATTTTACTGAATACATACCTTTCAAGCAAACACAAAAATTTGCATTTATATTTTTGCAGATTTCCAGCGTCCCCCTCTCCCAACAGGCCTGTGCTGGAGACTTAAGTCACAAATTAGGGTCACCTTTCCCTGTGCATTGTCAGCAAATCAATCCGCGATGCCTTTCAACCAGGGCTCATACATAAATTAGGCAGTCTGCGATTGATTCGCAGGAGAAACCCTCGAGCACCAGAGTGAAACACCAATAAAATCTCACAATTAACTTGAGAAGTTGCCTTTTGTTCCATCCCAGTGGTCCTTTTATTCTTCAGTTGCAGAAAACATATCATCATACAGATGCTCCCTTGTAATAGATCTATATGAATATTTAAAATTGCTTCTTGAAAACGAAAGCTAATTATAGATGATGGAAAATACATACAGAAGAATTATATGCCGCATAATGGCCAGATTAAATCCTTGTGTTTCAGCAGAAAAGTATTTCATTTTAGAGGAGAGAAGGGGAGGAAGGGAAAAAACAAAAGCACAAGTGTGTGCCCTGTCTACATTTTCAGACAAAGCAGAAAAAGGAGAACATCTGGATGTTTGAGAATTCATTTGTAACACATCAACAAGGTGTAATACAGAAAGGAAGGGTAGCAGTGTTATGGCTTAAAGCTGTTCAGCCCAGCAGGGCTTGGAAACTTTACAGGTATATCCAAAGTCTAGCGCGGCTTTGCACTGCAGAAAAATCAAACCCAAACAATGTCCCCGCAGCAAAAGCAACGCTCAAGGTCCCAGGTTAAAAGATGGATTTCACGGTGTGTCCAGACATGGGGAACTCAAACGCTGCTTTCAGTGCCGGCACTAGTCTGGGCCGTAACGCATGGACAGCGCACTAGCTCACTTCTGATCCTCCTTCTGCCTCTCTACCTCCACCATGAGCTGAGCTCCCGCCACACCAGGTCCTTGGAGCTCGGTGGCCGAGAGCCCCATGTCCCACTGTGAACCCCACAGCCCCTCCGGGCCGGAGGCAGCACCAGAGGCACTCTTTGGAGCTGATCTGGTAAACCACTTGTTATCCATGAAGAAAAGGCAAGCAGGCAAACTTTGGGCATATTATTCAGGGTCAACTCCATCGCTTGGCAAAATTGAAAGACAAGTATTTTGTCAAAGCTGAGGATTGAAATGAACACTATCAACATTAAAGTTAATAGTAAAGGTTCTCCTTGGCTGGTGTGGGAGGTCAGCTCGCTGGTGAGACAGTGCAGGAGCTCCAGCCCCAACACAGAGCTGGCTTGGCTTGAGAGAGCCGAGAACTGCTCCTTCCCTTGACTTACTGCCTGAGATTGCTCCAGAGCTGCTCAGACCAGCTGCTTCAGGTAACCCACTCACTCATCCTCTCCTCTTCCCTGCTCAGTGTCCGCCATGGGATTCCCCTGCTCTGCAGTTATCATGTCTGATGTGTGCTTTGAGTAGAGAAACTCCTTGGTTTTAAGCCTTCAGCTGCTTCCCATGTACTGCAATATAAATTTTTAGCAACTGTAAAATTTGAGAATTAGTAATGGCACCAATGTGTTTCAAGGCTTATCATTACTCTCATCAGCTCTGCACCGCATCTGCACGCGGCTGACACCCTCCTTCAGCAGGTTCACTGGGGCACGGAGCTGCCAAGATCAAAAGGAAGACATTTTTTACACTGAAGGTGGTGAGACACTGGCCCAGGTTGCCCAGGGAGGTGGGAGATGCCCCATCCCTGGAAACATTCAAGCTCAGGTTGGACGGGGCTCTGAGCAACCTGCTCTAGTTGGGGATGTTCCTGCCCATGGCAAGGGGGTTGGACTGGATGAGCGTTGGAGGTCCCTTCCAACCCAAACTGTTCTATAATTGTATGAAACCTCCTCCTCCCAGCACACAGAGGCACAGCTCGGAGGCAATGCCAGAGGGGCTGTATCAGCCTCTGACTGCTGCTGTAAAATACAAAGGCTTTGATAGCACAAGGCTTCACACGCTCTTATACCTTTTGTCCTCCTACCGCCCCGCTTGTTCCTACTTACGCCAACACAACCATACCTCTTACTGCCAACCGATCCGGTTAAAACGAGGGGGAGAAGGAAGGAAAGCTTATTTTTTTTCCTTAAATCTGAACCAGTTTAAGGATCAAACTCCCAAGCACAGCCCAACCAGCGGCTGAGCCAGTGAAACCGAGGTGCCCACGTACTGCAAAGCAGGCACAGGCAAGGGACTGCAGAGCAGCAGCGGTAAATACAGGGCAGGGCATCTCAGACTGGGAACGGTGTCTGGCCCAGCCTGGCCAGGAGTAGCCTGGCCGTGCCTGCAGATGACACACGCGCTGTGGGTGAGTTGCCACATCTCTCTTTGCTTACAAGGACTGCTTCTTCGCAGCCTCCTTGGCAGAGCTCGCGCAGCGCTGGACCCTGCTGATGTCCTACAGACGGACAGACAGACAGGTACATGCTCTTCAAGCTGAAATAATGCCTTAACGGACCTTATTCCCCGAGGCTCCCACCCCAGGCTCTCCCCTTTCTTTAAGCGCAGAGTATTTTCTGTAACCATGCTCATCCTTCTCAACTGTTATGATCTATGCCCTTATCTCTGACCTGGCCAAGGTGGACCCCCGTGTCTGCGGCAAGGATGCACCATCCACCCCCCCGAGCTGGCAGCCAGGCAGGAGTGACGGCCACTGAGCCATGGGCATTCCCCATGGCTGGGAACCCAAACTGCCCCAGGAAAACACCCCTCTACGGGGATGCTTGTGTATAGCTTCCTCACGCTGAGCCAGCTGTGTCCAAACACCGGCAAGAGCATGAACCAGAATCTTTCAAAATACAGGACAGCAACACAATAAATGTCACTTCGGGGATTATTTTAAAATTTATAATAAATTAAATTTAAAGAAATTAATTTATTTTTAAAGCTAAAGCAACAGGAGTTGTTGATGTTCAAATTAAGCCACTCATCATGCGAGGCGAGCAGAGGACCACGCTCACTTCGTGTGGGAGCATCCCAGGGGCTCACAGAAAGCATCAGCTTCAAAGCAGCACACGCTGCAGTTTACATTGGGAAAAAATCCATACTCCTTGTAGCCTTTTTTCCTCTGCAGCTTCCACTTAGGAAATATATGTGTGTGTATGTATACATACATATATATATCTCCAATATTTTACAAAGAAGCACTAAAACTTTAACTACTAGAAATTACCCAATAATATTTATCCTTCAGACAACCTAACAGTCTCCCGAGACTGACAGCAGTCACAGTGAAACAGCAACCAAATCAAAGGTTAATGAAATAGATGGCCGTGCGCTACCTTGCGAAAACCTGCACCTTCCAACCAAAAGGACTTCCCATTGGCCAGCCAGGCTACGCGGAAAATTAAATGCGTAAGAAACAATTACTAAATTAATGAAGCAAGCTATGCCAGATGTTGAACTTACACCCCAGATAATTTCATGTCACACCTGTTTTGTGACTGGTGTGGTGTCGTAATAACAGTGTGTGGAAACATGCACAGAGGTTCAAGGGTAACAGCTGGTTTTACATTTAGTTGCTTGCTGAGCATTCATCAAAACCCTGGTACTCCAATTATTTATTTGAAAGACATCACTGTTTTGGGGACAGACGGCAGCTCTCTGCTCTTCCAGCTCCCCTGCAGTAAGAACTAAAGCAACAGCAGGGCCTGCATTACATATGTATTGTAACATCTGTCACCAGGGTTCGGTTTCTCTTTTCTTGTGACATTCGCTAAGTTAGCAGATATATTTACTTTATATAACTTAAATTTATGATATCAACAGCAGCAGCTTTAATTCGAAATAAGGCTTTGGGCCATGAAAAGCATCTGATTTTCTCATCCATTATTAAGTTTCAGGCCTGCTAATAAGCCATTTATCTAAAAAAAAGATCATTAACAAATGCAAATTTCTAGGGATAGTAAAGTTCTTTACAGCCTAGAGTCTCAAGAAATAAATAGAAACTGCATTTACTATTAAAATTAAACTAGCAAGCCTCTGAGTTATAGAGAAATGTAAAAATGCAAGCCCCTAGCGTGGTTTGTGCAGGCAGCTCCAGAGCCCACGCTGAGCCCCGGGGATGCAGGCACTCAAGCCTGTCCACAGAAACCACGGGCAGCATCCCTGGGATGCTGAGTGCCTGCATCCCTGGGTCTCCCAGACACACCCCGACGAGTCGCTGCGGGAGGGCAGATCGCCGCCCCGGGCACAGCTTCACCATCGCCAGGCAGTGCTGAAAGCATGAACACACACCGTCCTTCTGCACTGAGAAAATAAAATCCCTCCTGAATAAGCTATCTGCAACTTTTCATGGCATAACAGAGGATTAAGGTTTCTTGGCAAGGGGAAGATGATTTATCTTTGCTCAAGTCTGAGAAAGAAGAATTAGTATCATAAAAGAGGAACAACAAGTAGAAAATAAAAAGTTAACCCCCAGAGGAAAATGCTGATGCAGGCTGGAAAAGCCACCAGACAGAAAAATTACATTAGTAACAAGCTCTCTCTGCAGCAGTTGGGGTGGTTAAATGCAGCAAGAACTCCTACCTCCTCCCCGTAATACCATCTCTGACAGCAAAACACCGACGCTAGTCCATGAGGGCAATTCACCACTGAAACCATCTCTGCAGGAATGCAGTGAATTTTCCATCATTTCAGCTCAGATAAGCGCTGGACTGGTAAAATACAAGAAAACTCAAAAAAAACCCCAGTATTGGGCTGAGCTAAGTCCTTGGAGCACCTTTCAAAGTCTGAAGCCTTCTTGAACTTTAAGCTTGCCTTGGATTTGGAAAAGTGGAAATCTATTGGAAGATATTAAAACAGAGAATCAAATTACTTTCATCTCTTTGGAAAGAAGTCCTCCCCGAGACACGTGTGATACTCAGAGCAGCCGCCCCCCTCGGCACTCTGACAAAGTTCACCTTCTTCATAGAATGAGAAAAGTGAGGGAGTGAGGGGCAGGGCAAGAAGGCACAATTTAAACGTTTGAATTTTCATTTAAAACACCTGCATACCATTCAAAATTAATAATTATAGAATCACAGAATGGTTTGGGTTGGAAGGGACCTTCAGAGGCCATCCAGTCCAACCCCCTGCAGTGAGCAGGGACATCCCCAACCAGAGCAGGTTGCTCAGAGCCCCGTCCAGCCTGGCCTGGGATGTCTCCAGGGATGGGGCATCGACCACCTCTCTGGGCAACCTGGGCCAGGGTCTCACCACCCTCAGGGTAAAACATTTCTTCCTGATATCCAGTCTAAACCTACCCTCCTTTAGTTTAAAACTGTTACCCCTTGTCCTGTCACAACAGGCCTTGCTAAAGAGATCGTCCCCATCCTTCCTACAGTCCCCCTTTAAGCACTGGAAGGCCGCCATAAGGTCTCCCCGCAGCCTTCTCTTCTCCAGGCTGAACAGCCCCAGCTCTCTCAGCCTGTCTCCATGGCAGAGGTGCTCCAGCCCCTGATCACCTCCNCCTTGTTGAACCTCATGAGGGTCTCCCAGGCCCACCTCTCCAGCCTGTCCAGGTCTCCCTGGATGACATCCCGTCCCTCAGGTGTGTCAGCCGCACCGCTCAGCTTGGTGTCACCTGCAAACTTGCTGAGGGTGCCCTCGATCCCACCATCTATGTCATTGATGAAAATATTAAACAGTACTGGTCCCAGTACGGACCCCTGAGGGACGCCACTCGTCACCGGTCTCCACCTGGACACCGAGCCATTGACCACGACCCTCTGGATGCGACCATCCCACCAGTTCCTTATCCACTGAACAGTCCACCCATCAAATCCATATCTCTCCAGTTTAGAGAGAATAATGGTGGCCACATATTCTTAAAAAAAAAATAAAAAAATCAGTAAGTGGGAGCTTGGAGAATATTATCCAGATTCAGATCATTGGACAAATCAGTCAATTCTGTTTTAAAAGGAAATAAAAAATAAAACCCATTAAGACAAAAAAAAGAATACAGAGTCTGATAAAAAAAGTACTTCAGAATCTCCGAAGGGCAGCACATAGTCTGTAGCTGCTTGTATTAACACGAATTATTTTTAGGAGTCAAGACTCAAAACTCTGCTTTTTTAATGTAGTATTATACATTTTAAAATCTATCAATCACTTCAAATAAAAGAATGATCAGCAAGAAAACTCCAAGCCCAAAGAAGATCTCTGTGCAGGCAGCAAGTGAAAAGCAATCAGGGCTTTGCTGATAAGCCCCCGGGAACTGGCCCCGCCAAGGCCGGACTGGAGAGCTTCCCCTTGGGCCAGCCTGCAGCTCAGCCAAGAAATGCCACAGAACGGCAAGGAATGGGCGAGATTTTTCAGTTCTGTACAGGTCATCTAAAAAGTACAGTTCGAGCACTGCACAACAGCAGCAAACTTCCTAAAAAAGACATTTAAAAAAAAAAATTTGATTTTTTTTTTTTAATTAATGTAAGAAAAAGGAATGAGAGCCTGGCCATGTGCCGTGATGCAGCAGAGAGAGATCAAATGTTTTATCACTAGGGAAAAACTTGTTTCCTTTTCTCTAGCTGACGCAGGATTATAGCTTGAAAGGAAAGCCAACCCCCCAAGTGTAAACGTACAGAGACTCCTCGTGACGCTTTGCCCAGGGAGGAAGCAAGCAGCACTCGCTTTTGCAGTTCTCAGGCTCTCAAAGCCTCCTTCGCGTGTCGTAACGCTGCTCTTCTCGTACAGAGGCGTTTCACTCAAAATACACCCAACCCCCCCACCTTGTTTTCCTTCTCCCAGCTCCACTGTGTAACTTTGAAGAGAAGTCTTTGCTCAGCGGAACATCTCATTTGGTACATCTCATTTGAGTTGGATTTACGAGCCCAACTTAGCGGCTGGCCAACCTTGGGCTGCGTTCAAACAAATGGCTTAAACCACTCACCCTTTTTCTGCAGCTTACAATATACCCCCAGTGCACTGGAATTAAATGTGCCAAATGTTTTGCCGTGTTATCTAATTGGCTTTAAAATACTCTTGAATTAACGAACAGGCATAGGCAAGTATAGCTTTTCACCCCATCAGCAAAGTCTCCTTGCAATGGGACCAAGAAATAGGGAGCTGGGAGGAGGTGAGGCACCGATGAGAAAACAACGGGTGAGATTTGGGGGTCTAGAAACACCCTGCACTATTGTATATGGTTTTCCCTGCACTTACTGTTTCCTAAAGGACACAGGCACTCTTTAGTATAAGCTGAATGATATATACAGTAAGCTTTAAAAAAATCTTTACATTCAGCTAAGAAAAAGGGATAAAGCTTTGTACAAGTTTTTCCTCGCACCACTACTTGCACAGTTAAGCTTAAAAATTGAGCTGTAATTTAGTATGCGCTTAAAAATGATGCTAGACATTTCCTTCAAATTATATGACAGCTGAAGACCATTTCAGATAAATGATTCTGAAATCGAAGATACAGAGAGTTGGGGTAAAATCTCCCAAGGAAGATGATGATCTCTGACAGTTGCACTGATAAGGGACATAGAGCTACACGAACTATCGACAGCTACACCGCTGGAGATGTCCTTCCCATGTGCCTTACTCACCTCCCATCCATCATCATCATCTCACTTTTACAGCCCTGCAAATTGATGGATTCGTGTTAGTTCCTCGAGGCAATGACATTCATATTGCAAAGCCAGGCTCTTGATGAGCTATAAAAGATGATTTGTCACCCCTTCAAATTATAGCTGGCAGCGAGGACTCTTCTCCACAATTTCCACCGCAGCCAGCTCGGGTGTCGCTGGGTGAATGCAAAAGCAGAGCATCTCTCGTGCAAGGCCACGCTGCTCACTTTCCCAGTTAGTGTGCACATCCCATGAGAAACTGGACTGACCCTCAGCTTGAAGATGCTCTGATCAAACAGTAAGAATTCAAGTGGGGGGAAAATATAAAACAAGGGAAAAAAAAAAACAAATAACAGCACCCCCACCCCAACAAGCCAGCTAACCATCTCCCTTGCTCTTAATGTCTGGGCCACGCTGTGGGACTGTGTACAAACCTAATCTACACAGAAATACAATAAATAAGAACGCTAAAGTGTCCAATATACAAATGAAAGGGAAACAGTCTGAGAAACAGGTTAAAAGAACATAAAAAGGAGATTTTAAAAAAATAAAAATGAAGAAAATTACTGCTGCCACTGTTCCCTGTTGCCCCATTGAGTTCCTTGCTCTTATTTCTCGGCTCCCCTCCCCTCCTCCTAGGCTTGACCCTTCCCCTCCCCAAGCACCCCCTGCCAACCTTCTCGTCCTGCCGCTGATCCACCTACCCAGCCGCTCTCCAGCTGCGCTCTCTAGACCTCTAGCCTTGCAAGGCAATGGTTTTCTCATAAACAATCCTTCCAGTTTCACACAACTCTAATTAATGTTATTCTAATACAGGAAATAGCTCAAAACAAAACCGAAGGTTCCAATTCTTTTTTTGTTTCATTCGCCACCGAGCACATCGCTGCTTTGGCTGAGTAAGAGTTGTCATAATATTGGTCAGAAGCTGCTAAAGCACTGTAAGATTGCCTTTTTTTTCTATTAAAAAGAAAAAAAAATCACATTTTTGTACTTATGTTTGATACGGAGGTAAGGCAGATATCCAGTTCTTATTATGTATCCAAGGAGTTCCTGAAGCAATAGCTTGTTGGGCTATCTGACATGGGTGCAGTGAACAAAATCCTTTAACTTCCATGTCGAGTACCTTGCCGAGGAAGGTGGTGTTGCATATCTGCTCTCGGCAGAGGTACAGCAATCCTCTTCAAAGACTAGGTTAGGGAAAAAATGAATTTATCTTCAGAACAAACACTGTGATGGTACTTCCATTAGACTGCTAGTTGTCACTAAAAGCAGGATCATAGCATCAAAGCAATGAAACACATCCAGAACCACCATTCTACACTGAGACCCCAACATACTTAAGGTGCTAGCAAAATAATAACTACCAACCCAAACCTATTTTCCTAGTAATTCAGAAAAGCTGGTACAGACCAGTGCTTTTACGCTACTGTTCACAAGGGAGGTATGCAAGACCCAACTGCCCAATAAATAGCAACTTACAGCATTTTAACCATCTTTCAAAAATGTATTTTTAGGGGAAAAATAAACACCAAAAATACTCTGTGTTTCTGGTCTATGAGGAAATAGATACAAGAAATGATAAGCATGGAACTCTTACGAAGAAAATCACTGCTGAGCCCCACGTCAATGCCCACACTGCATCCCTCCGGAGCATCCCGCTCCATCTGCGGAGGGACAAAGTCCCTAAGGAGCAGCAGCAAGGCGTCCACTCCCCTTTTCCTGCACACGCAGTGCCCTTTCCTAACATCCCTAGCCCAAGAACTCCAACCAGAAGTTTATTCGTATGAATAAAGGAGAATAATTTTCCCTACTTCCATTTCAGATCCACAAGCCTGCTATTTCAACTCATGTATTTGGCAGCAATTTAAAGGCAGAAAAGACAACGGAGCCTGCCCACAGTTCTTGCGCTACAGCGACTGCTCTGCAGGGTGGGCTGGCTGCCCCCTGCCCCGCGTCGGAGAGCCGGCACTAGCCCACCCGGCTGTCCTCAGCAGCCCAGGGTGCCACCGGGACCTCTTGAGCAGCAGCTGCCTCCAACCATGTTCAAAAAGCACCTGCAGTATCTCCAATATGGAAACACCCCTCTCAAATGATGCTAACCCCCCTCACTAAACTGCAGAGCACGTGTAGGTCGACAACAGAAACATTTTTTTTTTACCTTTTCATCCCAAATTTACTAGAAATTATGGGCTCTCCCCAACGCAGAAAGTCAGTGTGCAATAATGTCCCTGCCCATTAGGAGCACCTGGACATCAAGTATCTTAAGGGAAGACTAGAAACATTAAACTCTGTTAATTAGAAAAATTATTTACATTCTCAGCTCTAAGTCAAAATATACGGACAAACTCAGAAAAGTCCATTTGCCTTCTATAACTAATCTGCCCCAAAGCTGGCCGCTTCAGGCAGAAAGCTTAAGGCTGAAGCTTTTATGCATGAAGAAGCACACAGATAACTTCTTCCGTCTCATGTTGGATGGCTTCTAATTTTTTCTTCTGAATGAAAATCTAAATTTCATTACTGGAACGTTATTAAATATTTTTTTTCCCCCCCCTATCTGAAAAACCAGCATCATAGTCTGAGCATCCCAACTGCCATCGACCACAGCCTTAGGCTCTGATCTGCAAGAACTTAACCACCTAGTAATTAACTGGAAACAAAGCTGAGTAGTAAAACACATGCGGCATGGTGTGCTATAGTTATTATAAAAAACACACGCTGTGACTCCCAGTGTCTGTGGGCAGCTCTCAGTGTTCGCGCTGCACAGTACAGCCTAAGTTCATGATTTCTTATGCAAGTCAGCAGAAAGCGTTCCTTAAATAAGGGCTGATGGCCGCATCGGTTTTCCTTTTTCTCCTTGAAGCCACACGACGAAACTTCAGTCCCCCAATATGTACCTCTTCCCCCTGCACCTGCAGGGTGACGGGATGCCTTGTGACAAGCTCACTGCCTTACAGAGTCCCCTGCTCCTCTGCACTCAATCCATGCTTAAAGGGAAAAAAGTTATTCTGCCTCCAAGATATCTCTCTTAGTCCTTGACGGCTGAAGACGTCTTCACAGTACAATCTGCTGCAATGATTATTTAATTTGATTTTCATCTTCACAAATATTTTATTAGCGGCACCCTACAGCCATGCCCTGTACGACAAACGGTTCTTCGTGCTCAGGGAAGGAGCAGGCAATGACAGAATACCCAGCTGATATTCTGATTTTTTTTTTTTTAATTGTATTGTAATTTTGCAGAAGAAACAAGGCCTTTGCAACTGCAGCCGTCGCTGCTCTGCCCCCTCCTTCCCAGCCTCCCCTACCGCCCCGATCACCGCTACTTCTCCAAAGCACAAGCCGGCAGCCGCGGGGAAAGGCAGGTTACGGGAGGGGAGCTCATACCGCAGACAGCGGCTGGCAGGCAGCGGCAAGTGAGTTCAAGTGGAAGAAAAATAAAATGTACAACAGAGGGTGCGTTTGCAGCCTCTTCAGTGCATTAGAGATGCCACTTAAAAATGCGAGAACATCAGAAAAAAAAAAAATCGAAATCACTGTACAAAAATTATTGACAGTATCTCGTGAGTAAAGAAAAATGTTTCTCTACCTCATGCTTCTGAGCCTTAAAGACATTTGAACTGTTACAGCCAGAAAACCGTCTCCTCTGAAACACCCATTTAAAAAAATGAATGACAATTAGGTATAATATTCAATCCAACACGGTGCACTTTAAATCTGTTCTATACCTTCACGCTAAGTTCACATGACTAATTTACGAACAACCAAGACAATGATAAATTGCAAGATTATTAAAGATACTGTGTAATAAACACAGTATCTTTAATAAGGTCCTGAAACCTTAAAAATCTCCAAACCCCTGCTGATTTAGAGGACTAAGATTAATATCGCTTTTATTTAAAAACCTCCCTGTAATGGATAGTTCTCAGATAAACACGTATTTAGGTCATGGCTTCCCCACCTTCTCCAAAAACTGTGCTACTTACCTAAAATACAGCAATCTCTCCGCGGTGGAGCTGCTGCATCTTTTGAGAAAATGTATCATTAGATCAGGCAACCAAGGTCAGAGTATTTATTTTGTTCTGAGGGCTTTCGCTAAATAATTGCATCAGGATTTTTCTCTCTTCAATGCCACCTAAATATAAATAGCAGCCTTCAGTACAGAAATAGGTTTTCTGTTCAGCTGTGATATTTGTTGTGAACTAATAATACTGCAACTTCTGTAGCAAGGTTCTTCCCCAAAACCTCAAGGAAAATAGTCCACGTTACTCACTGCTGCTTAAAACAACGTATTTATGCCACAAATTTTGTGTTTGTGAGATCCGGTTAGGTGCCAGAGACCTCACAGCTACGGAAGTCCCACCGTACACTGCTTTAGCAAGGGCAGACTACCTTCTCATAAATACGCAAGATAACCGCACAACCTTCGCAAGGCTTATATTGTCTGAATATTCACAAAATAGCATGCTTCATCTATTCTAGACCTGCTACCAAAACGTTGATTGCTACGTTATCTCTTTGCTTTTGACTAGTCAATGGTTCAGCCTACAATGTTATGCATCCAGAAAGGACAAAATTGTGCCAAAGGGTGCAAATTGTCTGAAATGCATGAATCTATTAGCAAGAAAGCCAGGAAGAGCAATCAGAAGCAACGACAGCATCGCCAACCTACTGCACTTACAGACATTTCAACATTTACATTCATCGTTGTGCGACCGCCATCCTCCAGCGCTGCCGGACCATGCAGTCCAAGAGATGCCAAGAAAACAACCGGGTTGGCTGGGGGACGTAGGAGGTTTCCCCTGGACAACAGCGGACCTTGCAGCTTATTACCACCAACCTTCCCACAGGTTTTACTTCCACTTGAAACACAGAAGCAGTATACTGCATGTGCGCGGTCTGCTTGCAGGTTTTAAATATCACTAAAAAAATCACAAGCTGACTTGTTCAAAATGAGTGAAGTCATTAAGCCACAAGGAATATTTGCATACGCACGGCCAAATTTTAAATGCCAGCCATTTTTGCAAGAGCTCCTGTTTTAAAAACTAGGTTTAAAAAGCTAATGCACCACCCAGGGCTAAAGCCAAGTATGCATAATGTTGGTCAACCAATGGGTAGCTTTCCAAAGTTAGATCCTGGAGCAGATTTAAATACGCAGCAGCATTCCCCCAGCTGCCCTCCTGCCAGCAGCCCCCAGCACACACCGGTGCGTGGGGCGATTCCTCCCCAGGGGCACGGCTTGGCACGTCTCCGTTGAGCTTCAGCGGGTTCCTCCTGGCCCGTGTCTCCAGCGGGTTCAGGTCCCTCTGGATGGCAGCAGAGCCATCAGGTCCACCAGCCACCCTTCCAGTTGGGTGCTCTTTGCAAACTGGGCAAGGGTGGGCCCTGCTCCAATGCCCAGCCTCAGAATCACACGGCATTTTAGCAGGGTAGGAGAACAGCATATAAAATTTATGTACAGCCTCCACATCTACAAATTACTTCCATTGCTGCCTGTACACTCAGTAGTCATATTCACCAGCTCAGAAACTTGAGCTGGAGAGTAGCTTTTCTTGCCCCAAAGAAGATGAGAGAATTATAAATTAAATATCATCACTATATTTAGAAAATAAACTCTTTCCATTGCAGTTATAATTATGCGAGCGTCATAACATTTTGAGCTTCCTTGGATAAATAAGTATTATCTGCAGCCAACCCCACATTTAACATGGCACATTCTCACTTACATTAACAGCTGTAGCGAAGAGGTATAGCTTAAAAACCCTTCCCAGGAAAACCCAGCATAAGGATTCAGAGTCATTCACTGCTCTCGCCCCTGGGCTGTACCACCCCCGCACCCCTGACACTCCTCAATCCATCCATTTCCTAACTCCCACCTTCTACTATTCCTAGCCCCAGCGAATTCAGAGACTTTTTTTGGTTGCTTTGTTTGCATTATTAAAAATAAGATGTTTTTCTCATCAGAGCTTTACAGAATAAAAGTTGGAAGATGCTGGATAGCCTCCTTTGATGTGAGAGGTTTACACTTGACCTTCTATTTTCCTTTCTGGATATTTATATCCTTTTGGCTCAGAAAACTCAACAACAGTACGATACGCCTAACGACCCGCTAAAGTGAATCTTAGGTCCTTCTCCTAAAAGTATATCTATGGCACTTGGTGCTAACATTTTTTCTTCAATAGTAACTACAGTGATAAACGATAAATCTTCAGTTTAGCTCTCTTGGCATTTGAGCTAGCTAAATAGATGATTCCAAGCAAAATTTATCACTTCAATTATTTTAAAATATTGCCTCAAAAGACAAGGATTAGTATTTCAAATACACAAGCAAAATTAATCCCAAAGAAATTAAAGAGCCCCTGAAATGTAACAGCTACAAAATCCAACACAGCAGTGTTTTGAACTGCAATGTGCTTGACTCACCTTCACCTGACCCCTGAAAAGGAGAGTGTTCACCTGTCATTTCTAAAATGCATGTATGGCACCTACAGCTTTATGGCTCATTTCTTCATCAAAATGAAAATTACTTGGAAAACAGTAATTGTCAGAGAATAATTCCATGATGCGTGAACACTCATTTCTAAGACATTTTCAGGATTTTTATTTGTCTTTATATGCCTATAATCTTTAATTCCTTTTAATCAACATGAAATATATTGTTTATCTGAAACTAAGCCAATTTTTATTTGGTATTATTTAGGCGGTATTATATGTATGAGAAAAGCGAGGCACCAAATAAAGCTGGGGAGAAGGTAAAGGACTGCATTTTAAATGAGGACAAAAACTTTGATCCAGGCAATCTGTTGCTTTCCATGGAAGGTGAACGTATGTGGCTCTCTGCAGGTAGTTCGAACAGGGAACACTCGAATATTCATTTGCATTGGAGAACAGCTCTGCAGCCCACGCTGAAGCCAGACTGGAGCGTAAATATACCACACAAAAATAATCTTCATTGTGACCACATTTAAATTACTTAATTATATTAATTGTGAATAACCTCAGAATAATGGCAGCTGTGCAGAACTTTTGAATGTATGTGCTGGAATGCACTTAGATACACGCAAAACCAGGGATCCCTTATATGCAACACGTCCATTGACTCAGGGGAAAGATTATATCGTATTGTGAAAAGCAGCCTAATACGCGTATGCTCCTGACAATGGAGGCGGTAAGCCTATAATACTTTGCTATTCCATTCTTGTTAACCAAAGGATTACAATCCATTCCCATCACTGTTTTTCTAACCACTTAAGCTAATACAGCCAATACACATTTATAGAAATTTTTCCTGTATACTCAGCAAAGCCCTTGGAATTTAAGCCAAAAGCATAAAAATTATCTTTAAGTCTTCTTTGGAACTGTTTGAGACAAGTGTTTTATATAGTCTCATCGGAAATGTCATAATCTAGAACAATCCTGAGGACCCGGCTGCTAATTCATAAGAGCATTCTCAGGAATGTTCAAGGTCATTTGAAAATGTTCCATTTTGACGTTAGTTTGGGAGCAGTTCTTTGAGAAAAATACATCTTCAAACACTCGAGCAAAGTCTAATATCTACCGCTATCATACTCGTTAAAGTGTCCCCGGAGAGTTGCTTGCTCAAACGCAGTACAACCTAAGATCACGGTAATCGTTACATCACTTTCAGAAGCGTGGCCAGAGATTCTTCTCCATCTCTTAACGAGAGGAACCTATACTGGACTGCAAATGGGAATGCTGGGCAGGGCTCAACCATAGTGACTTTTGATTAAAAAAGGAAAAAGGTTTATTTACTTAGGTATGACTTGCCCAAGTAATACCCAAGGCTGAATCTCTGCAGCTGAGCACGAGACCCACAAATTAGGTGTCATTCAGTCAAACCACTGTTTTATCAAACCTGAGAATTTCCAATTCTCTATTTTCAAATATTCCTTAATATTTATATTAATTTATTAATATATTAATATCAATATATTAAT
>VZTV01005233.1:0-10739 GCA_013400875.1 Anhinga rufa | reverse complement strand
GAGAGGCTGTGGGGTCTCCTTCTATGGAAACATTCAAACCACACCTGGATGCGGTCCTGTGCCCCCTGCTCTAGGTGTGCTTGCTCAAGCAGGGGGTTTGGACAAGGTAGTCTCCAGAGGTCCCTTCCAACTCCTGTCATTCTGTGATTCTGTGATTTGAGTTGCACTAGTACAATTACTTTCATGTTAATTTCACATTTTTTAATTTGTGAGGGAGGGGAGGTAATGTGTAGCCCTTTGAAGAGGAGGGAGGCAGCAAGTTTTTTTGATAATGTTTTCATGGTGGAAGCCTGGGTTTGTTGCTTTGGGCATTTTCCCACCTTCTTGTCTTCCATTTCACAAAAAAATCTTACAGTTGTACAAGTGTATGCATTTTTCTCGTGGTCATGGATCAAGATGTGATGATATATAGATTCACTTGATCTACAATTCAGAGGCTTTGAGAGGGAGAAACCAGTATTGTCTTTTCTGGTCAATTTACAGTTTTTTGCTCCCACTCACCAAAAAAAATATTTAAAAATCTATATAGATATATCTCCTAAAACTGTAGCTAAAGTATCACTATAATAAATTGGCTTACAAGGTCACAACTGATGCAGGTTTTCTGAAGGAGAGCTAAGCAATCTCTCTGCCTGCCTGCCAAATTAATAGTGCATAAGCATTATGTAAGGAAACTATTTGTATAAGCATTGGCTAGATTCTTTACATTGTGAATTAATAATTTCTGGTTTTCATAAATGAAAAGAAGAACAGTGCTGTCATAACCTGTGTTGAGTTTTCTAAAATGCTGTGTGATGCAAAGTGATCCTAAGAAAACCCATTTGTAATTTTGTTTGTGTAACATGGTAGCAACATTAGGATCCTGAGAACACATCTAATGTAGTGTATCAGTGCTAAAGAGATGCTTAAATGTTCTTGTATTGGATGCTGCTGAAGCTGAAGGGTGTTCAGAAGTATGTTGTTGCAGCTGCTGTTATTTTACTAATGCAGTCATACCACAACTGCTTTCCAAGATTTTTGAAAGCTAATACAATAAATTGGGCTGTTAATTCCATATTTTTCATCCAAATAACTATTTTTTTAAGTGCAGTAGGTTTCCCCTGAAAAATTTGAAAAATGTAATCATGATGTTATTATTTTCTAGCTATTAAGGAGGAGTAAGCAAGAGGAGGTAAAATACACTCTTCATCATAAAGAAGCCCCCAGTCCTCCAGCAATCCCCCAGACCTTACACAGAATTATTCTGGTTTTTTTTTTAATTGTATGCTCCAGTTGCTACTATTTTTCCCCATTCTCTGTGTATTCTGCTCCTCAGTAGGTGTTTTAACTGGAATTGTTGAGATCTGATGGCATTATAGAAGTGCTAAAAATATTACTTTTTATGAAGGAAAAGTGGATTTTAAAGAAAAGTCACTGACGCTAAACTCAGTGAAGGTGTGGCTGTGGAATGGTGATCTGACTGTTGCAGATGTGTGATACTTCAAACTTGCATGTTCATTAACAAATAATTATATGCCTGAAAGGCTGCTGAGGCAGGCAAATTGCACCTATTCACCTAAATACTGTGTAAACATGAATATGAAAAATACATTAAGTTATTCATAGAATAGCTGCAAATGAGGGCAGCTTTCAAATATCTGGGCTTGTATTGGTGCTTTCACACACTCATATATTTTCCTCTGTTATAGTGTACATGGGAGAGAGATGTGAGAGAATGCAAACTAAGGAACCAGCACTATAGTATAATATGTTCCTAAAGAGAACTTTTATTTTCTCTCTTTCTCTTTTCTAAAAGCTGATGCTGGGTCTGAATGATGTCAAATCTAGTGATGTCTGAATAACTGTCATGTACAAGAAAGGAAAAAAATTTAACAGAGGGAGCTAGGGTATGATCTTGTAAGTAGTGTAGTATTTGCAGCCACATTTAGAAGGGAAGCTGAAACCACTTTTGTTGCTACTGTGTTATGTTGTTAGGGAAAGAACTGCATACAAAGGAAAATGTGGCACATGTAGAGAATGACAATTTGGGTTTACCAAAGAAATTAATAAAAAACTGTAATTATGCTCATTAATATCCTCCCCTACTGGAAAACAAAATGTGAAAAGACCATTACAGAACTAGCACAGTTTGCAATTATTAGCTGCTCTGCTCCTGTTTCATAGGGCTGTTTTCTTCAAATGTCCCTCCATGACATTTTTTCTGAACAGATTGTAGTTCTCACTTTGCCTATGACTAATTACCTAAGAATCACACCACTTACAATGTAGCTACCTTTACTCAGCATGACAGAACTCTTGTCTTTGCAAGTATTGGACAACAGCATCCAACAAATTAACTGTCACTATGATTATTAATGTATGTGTATGTCAATTCTAGTTTTCCAGATAACATAGGCCTTTAATATCAGCTTTACAAGAAAATGCATAAGAGAAGGCCAAAGCAAGAATTAAATGCCTCATCTGAGATCCTGCAAATATTTCCTAAAGCTAGTCTTATGCTGTCATTTTGATGCTAATTTCCATTAATATGCAGCTGCTTTCTTCTTCTGTCACTGCAAACTAAGAGCAGTCGTTTTCTTATTAAGGTCTATTCTGCTAGCTTGGGGTCCTAAAATACAAACCCATTGTTGTTTTATGTGTAATTGGTTAAACCAAATAATACATTTGATTCTATAAGCTTTGGCACTCAGAGTGATATCTGTGAATGATGCCATTATGAAATACATTTGCAATTTTCACTGTTCCCTTGTGTGCAAAAGACTTTCTATAATTCACCAGAATACCTTTGGGCAAGGGAAGCATCAATTCTTCCATTTTGCTTTTGTAGAGAGCTTACATGCTAAAATTATGGCATTGACTAGATAAACATCCCAAACAGCAAAACACTGATAACCTCTCTACTGGGTATGTGTGGATGGTGCCAGGGAGGGCCACTGGAAGAGACAAAAAAAGTTGTTTCAGACTCTTCTGACAAAGAGAAAATTTTATGAGAGGGAACTCACTAAATGACTGAAGCAGACAGGCTTCTCTTGCTCTTTGTCTAATCCCAGGACCAGCCACCCAGGCTCGCTGTGGTTTACTTAACGTTGCTTCTGCTAACTAATGTAATTAAACTAATAGTTCAGTTGGTAGCAGGCTGCCTGAAGGTAGAGGAAAGACTGACACATGGTAGCCAACGGAGACTGATAGCATTGTACAAAATAATTGTTTTATTATAAACAATAATGTTTTATTTTATTATTTAATGTTTTATTATAATGTTTTATTCTCAAGTATTATAATACTTTATTATAAAGTATTATAAGTAAGAAAAAGCAAAAGAAAACCTGTAAATCATGCCAAGAACTATGATTACAGCAAGTTATTTAGAAATTGCTGGTCTGGATTGTTTGTGCAACTCTCTGTAAACATCGTTCAATGTCTTTAACTGTAACAAAACACAGGGTGTTTTGTAAGCCCTTTGTTTCAGTCCTAGCCCAGGAGTGACCTGTGTTGGGTTGGAGAGGAGAAGGAGTAGAAGGGATGCAGGCAATAGTAGGAATGTTTATTTCAGATGATGGAACCTCCTGGACATGTAAGATCAAGTTAAACAGATGATCATAGTAACTGCAATTATGAGTAGTAGAAGATCCTTTCAGAGACTCTCCGGAAACTGAGATTTCCTTTCCCTGGCACTCACCCGGGTACCACTCTTGGGATGTACCTGTCAATTTATGAAACATGTTACCAACAGTATGTGATTAGCCAAAGGAAAAATTCCTTGTAAAAAGCATTGGACTGAGGAGGACTACTAAAAATCTAAATTGGATAGCAGAAAAGTTAAACCACTTATTTACTCTAAAGACTGAGAACAATAACATTACCGTCTCCTGTTCTTTTCTCTCATCAACTCCTTGCGAAATTTGTTTGTCCAAAATTTGGGCGTTTGGTATCTCAACTACTTATGGAAAAGCAGGTGGTTGTAACAAAGCCATTGCTGATCAGTCCACAGAACACATCTGCTACAGGCTCTACTTACAGTGCACTCCAAGACAGATGTCTGAAAGAATGTATGTATTCTCACTGCTCTCCCTGCCTTCACTCCACTCAGAAAAGTTATACAGTTACAACAGATGCTTGTACAGCTTCTGACAATTCCAATATTAGACACAATATTAGTTTATTGCTGAAAACAGCTTTACTAGCTCAATGCTCTCCAGTAAAGAAAGCAAGCTGCTGTAAAGGGAATACCTTTAATTATTCCTGGATTCAAGACAGGAGAATGCCATGACGTATTACACTTACAAGGGCAGTCAGAAATCGGAGTTCTCAGAAATTCTGAGTTGGATTCCAGTTACTTTTATTTACTTCTGGGTTCTAGGACTATAAATCTGTTTTGAAACTTAAAGTTTAGATGGAAGTTTAAAAGAGGACATTCAACTTGCTTAAAATGCAAAAAAACCTAACTCCCTGCTTAAAATGGAGAGTGATCCTATGCAATCTGCAGTGCAGTTCACTCATTCTTTCCTTGTTCCATTTGATTAATGAAAGCAATGTATTTTCTCTCCTTCTGCCAGTGATTAATACTTCTCCGCGCTTCTTTGTTTTTGCTGGCAGATTGCTGGGGGAGAGGTTCCACAGTAAATTGTTTTTGATATCAAGTTTTAAATAGGCTTTGCCAGCCTGCTTGTTTTGTGAAAAATATTTCTCAGTCTCCAGTACTGTGTAGCCTGGACTGTGTCTGCTCTATGTCTCTGTTGAGAAGGGGAGTTTAGAAGAACCCCTTTCAAAGCTCGCTTCCCTCACTATAGCTGATAGTAACTACAGGCCTGTCAGTCTCATTTCTGTGCCTGACAAAATTATGGAGAAGATTATTCTGGGAGTTATTGAAAAACATCTGAAGGACAACGCAGTCATTGGTCCTAGCCAGCATGGGTTCATGAAGGGAAAGTCCTGCTTAACAAACTTGATTTCTTTCTATGACAAGGTTACTCACCTAGTTGACCAAAGGAAGCCAATGTAATATTTTTGGATTTCAGTAAAGCTTTTGATACTGCCTCTCACAGTATCCTCCTGGACAAAATGTCCAGCACACAGCTGGATAAACACATAATGCAATGGGTGAGCAATTGGCTGATGGGTCAGGTTCAAAGGGTCAGAGTAAACGGGGTTACATCAGGCTGACAGCCAGTCACTAGTGGGGTTCCATGGGGATCCATCTTAGGGCCAGTACTCTTTAATGTCTTCATAAATGACTTGGATGCAGGACTTGAAGGAATGCTAATTAAGTTTGCTGATGACACAAAATTGGGAGGNGAGTGCTGTGTGCAGTTTTGGGTGCCACAGTATATTAAGGATATAAAGCTACTAGAGAGTGTCCAGAGGAGGGCCGCAAAGGTGGTCAAGGGTTTAGAGGAGAAACCGTATAAGGAGCGGCTAAAGTCACTTGGTTTGTTCAGCCTAGAGAAGAGGAGACTGAGGGGAGACCTTATCAAGGTCTACAGCTTCCTCACAAGGGGAAGAGGAGGGGCAGGTGCTGATCTCTTCTCTCTGTCAACTAATGATAGGACCCAAGGGAATGGCAGGAAGATGTGCCAGGAGAGGTTTAGGTTGGATATTAGGAAAAGGTTCTTCCCCCAGAGGGTGGTGGAGCACTGGAACAGGCTCCCCAGGGAGGCAGTCATGGCACCAAGCCTGACACTATTCAAGAAGCACTTGGACAACACCCTCAGACACATGGTGTGAATTTTGGGGTTGTCCTGTGCAGGGACAGGAGTTGGACTTGATGATCCTTGTGGGTCCCTTCCAACTCAAGAAATTCTATGATTCTATAATTCTGTGATAGTCCAAGGTAAAAGAGGACAGATGGCTGCTGCTTCCTTCCCCATGTCTGTGGGCTAGGCATGTGGGGGCAGCAGGAGTAGGAGGCAGAGACTGAATCATAGTTACATACTGGCCTCGGTAACAGCAATTTGTTCTTCCAGGTACATGGCTTGAGTTAAAGCCCTAATGGGTTTTTGGGTGGGGAGGTAATACTTTGACGCCATTGCTGTTAGTGATACAGACAAAAGTTGCTCCCTGAATTCTCCTTGGGGAAGTAGTGCCTCCAGTACTGACTAGGTATAATTCCTATCACCTAGACCTTGGTGGTGAGGCAGGGCCTATTTTTAAACAGTATTTTGGACTACTGTCTACACTAGTGATTCACATGGTGCCAAGGGTGGACATGGGAATGCAACCATCCATTCATTTCCACTGCTATAGCTGTCTCTGGATGACTTCTGGCTGAAGCTAAATCTCCCATATATCCCTGGGCA
Organism: Anhinga rufa; assembly: GCA_013400875.1. Lineage (NCBI taxonomy): Eukaryota > Metazoa > Chordata > Aves > Suliformes > Anhingidae > Anhinga > Anhinga rufa. The sequence continues at coordinate 4,443 of VZTV01005233.1, read as the reverse complement.
GAATCTGGAGTTCAGTATGAGCCAAGGAACGACAGGCGGTTCATGTGCAGCTGACCTGTTTGGAGGATAAAAGAGTTTAATAATATGGATGGGGACTGCTGTGCACATGTTGGCCTCCATGCTACAGAAAGGTACATTCAAGGCAAATTCATTTTACTGTAGTATATATTGCAAAACCTTTTTCTTTAGTGGGCTTTTAGCTTTTAAGGAATTGTTTTTGATGTCTTGCTTTTTACTGGTGGTAAACTGAACTGATGCTCAATTTCTGCTTATGCATTAAGATAAGCTACAAATATATTTTGATTGTGTTTGTTTTTACTTAGAAGTTGGGAAATGCATACTGAAGCATGTGCAGATGTAAAACTGGTGGCAGTTTGCCAGCATAGCCCTTGATGTTGCCAAACATGAGAGACCTAGGTATAGGATAATACAGCTTTCCTTCTATATATGTGATCAAACTAGTATGTGCATTTTTTGTTCCTTATCTTAAAAACAATGTTTTACATTGCAGCCTCCAAAATAAAAATGTAACTATCGAAATGAAATCTAATGTACTGCCTTATGTATAATGTTCAATTTAGAGTCAAAGTAGAAAATGTGTTATTTTAGCAGGGCCACTGAGCCCACATTCTGCAAAAATCCTCTTTGCTCTTGACTGTGAGCTCCACCCTTTAAACACTTTGTCCTGGTTTCAAATTGAATTTTTCACTACATGAGTCTCATTAATTAAATGGCAGGAGTAGCTTCAGCCAGCGACCCGTTCTTCCCCCTGCAGCTCCTTGCGCAAGGACCCTTTCACTCATAGCTGGTGAAAGCCGTTTTTCTTCTGCCTGGCTGAAGATAAATCTATACAGTAGAAAGGACAGCTCAGTGCCCAAACTCAGTCATCACCAAGAGTTGCTTAAAATAACTCAAAAAATAAATGGTTTCTCCTCATCGTCTCCTTTCCTTCCAGTCATGTTTTTGTCAGCTACGTTTGCCCAAGAACCCAAAACTCAGACATTTCCCTACCTTCCTCCTTCCCTTTCCTCAGGCCTTTTACCCCCAGCTGTTGCTGTTGCTGCCAGCTCCGTTCAATTAACCTCAACAGGAATGCAGTCATCCCTCTGTGGTTAATCCTGAACAGGATTAATGAACTGTGCTTTAAACCAAGGGAACTGCTAGTAAAAATTAGGTATAATTTCATTAGAAAATTGAGTACTGTTAATTAATGAAGAAGGTCATTTTAGGACTTGGCAGAATTGAGTTTAACTGGAGAAAAAATCCACAGAGCAAATATGTGAAGTTTGCTACTTTCTCTTCACTCTGACTCTCTCCGTGGACACCTTTTGTCATCAAATGTCCTGTTTTCTGTCTCTCTCTCATCAGGTCACCAACAAGGCATGTCACCGGGAAGCATGGAGTAGAGGCATCAGTAATACAAGGCCACTTGTTGTGGAGCCATTTGTTTCTTCATCCTTTGTTTCTGAGTGATGAACACTGTGTATAATGTGATCTATTTAAGTGTTAAAAAACAGGGGCTGGTCAAAATACTGAGGTCATTGCATCTCCAGTTACTAACCAAGAAAATTTCTGGTATTTGGCTTTCATGCTCATCCTAGGAAAGTTTGCAGTCCTTCAGTTTCTCAGTAGTGCTTGTTTTGCACATTTCAGCAAATGCTTGGGCAATACCTTAGATACGTTCAGCCTTTTACTTTCTGGATATCAAAAGCAATCACAACGGACACCTAGACAAAGCAAAGTAACAAGGAACTTTAGCAAGAAAGTGACTGACAATCCAGGACAGTGACAGGGGAAGGGAGAGAAAAGAGAGAGAAGAAGGGGAATAGCTTGTGTTTAAAAAACAAGATCATAAAAGGCAGCTCATCAAAACTTTTCAAATTCTGTTCCTGTTTGGTCATAAACAGCTTTGTTTATTACTTCAGGGCTCTTGACTCTTCCATTATGTCATATTAATTATTATCCATCCTGTAAAAGATCAGGTAAATATAATGATTTCCAATAGTTCCTGTCACTTCACTGAAGGAGGTCTTATCATAAATTAATGAATTACAGAACTGTCATGCAGATATTTTGATCTTTTATACCAAAAAACTGTGATGTACAGTACATAACTCTCTAAACCATTCTGTTGCAAGTAATTTTTTCTTACAAAAAAAATTACATGGGTCCTTCTAAGTCCTGAAAATATACTTCTGACTCTCCAAGTAAAAGATATCCATTCTGGGAAAGATATATCTATAACAAATAAATTGAATCCAGGTTTTGAATGTAAAACTAAGTCTAATGACCAGAATTTTCATAATATGATACCAAAAGAATTTTCTGTAAAATATATTGTAATGGGCCAAATATCCACCAACCACAAAATATGCAGGTTTGTATTCTGCATGTATGAAGGAGGAGTCAATACATTTGAGTCAAAGTTCCTCAATGTGTTTTGTTTAAGTGCCAGAGCCAGCCAATGTGCTTATGTTTTAGCATATGAGTACAGAAAGTCAGCCAAGCACGAAAAAAGTCAGTCGCGATTATTTTTGGGATGGTACTTTGTTTTTGATATACTCCACTGTTATATTTATAGATTCAAAAGAAATTGCATCTTATCTTCAAATGTAATTACCACAGAGGACACGGAGCATGGGATTTTCAAAGTAGCCCAAGGAAACTGAGGACCTGTTTCTTAGTATGCAGGAAAATAATATGCCAAGATTCTTTTGAATATGCCAGTATCAAGTACCTGTATGGGAGCATTCTGTTACTTGACGTGGGTTTGCTATAAGCACGCCAGCTGACAACGTTTTTGCAATACTAAGAGGTCTTATAGTATAGTGAAATATTTCATATCAAGTTATGTTTGTCATGAGAAAGAATGTGCTTTCCAGTTTCTGGGGGGCAGAGGGAAGGTTGTTTGGGGTTTTTTGTTTTTTCCTGGACAGCATTATGGGCCAAATGCTCAATCTTTTTATGTTAAAGGCAAAGTTTGAATTAAATGAGACCAGAATGCATGGGTATGTGCTAAATTGGATATTTTTAAACGCATGCCACTTGAGATTGCAGAATAAAAAACACTCTCATAAATAGTTGTGATTTGTTTGAAGTCAGAGCACTTTTCTCTCTGTGGGTCTATTTATAGTTTCAGAATAAGAAATTCTAATGCTTAGTAGCAGGAACTGATAAGTGAGACTTCCACATACTCAGAAGAAAATCAGGAGTTGTAATTTTCTGTTTCTTCAGCCTAAAGAAAATTCATGAATCTTGTAGCTGGGATATAAAATTAATCCTGCTTACTTAGGAGGACCTTAATCACACACTTGCAGTTTTCTACTTGAACTATGGTATCTGTAGTACCCAAAGGAGTCAGTTCTCACCGAATGTTTTTCATCTGGCTTTGTCTTGTTAAAATAAATCTTTGATTTTGCCAGTGACCAAGATTAGATTTTACTGTCATTTTTTTGTATTTTTAATTTTTATTCTGTTGCTATATTAAGACCAGGAACACAAACGGATTATTGTGAATCCTGAAGTGTTCCCTTTTTTTGCTGCTGGAGTCCAGTTCCATACAATATTAGCAATCAGCATCTATGCCAAAGCCAAACAGTGACAGTTGCAATAATGAATATTTGCTGCAGGCCACTGGTATGAAAATAGCACAATGCTGCAAGCCTGCGTCACCAGAAACAAATCTTCCATTTGACTGTGACTGAATTTCTAGCTTGATTTTAGATCATTTATTATTGAAATAGTTCTTAAAGCACTGTCATAATATAACGTTAAGAAATGCTGATTCAGTATTCAAGGCATCAATTCAAATGCCTTCCTACTCATTTTTGGTGTTTGTTGGGGTTTTTTTTTAATCTCTTATACCTTTAATACTGTACCCTGTACTTAGGGTACTGAACTATGTACAGGCAGCAACACTATAATATATTCAGAGAGACACATGCTGGTTAGGTTAGAAGTTCTGGTGAGAAGAGGATTTGAATTCCCTCTTGGTAAGCTTACTTGACATCTTTTACAATGTTTTCTCCTTAATTTCTGCAGATAATTCTAAAGTTTATATGAGGAGGAGCAGCTTTGCATCTTTAAATGTGTCGTGGCTTTTACATGGTGAACTTGGATGGTGTTTTCTTGTATATGTTTTGATGTCATTAATGAATTTGCATTAGTGGAATATGTAATGTATTAATATAGGGCACCTTTTCAAAGTGCAGAATATATGCAGTGAACTGATTTTTTTTTGGTTGAAGAATATGCTGGTGACATTTACCATTTTTTAGTTTAATTTTTATGTACAATGCTGCTTTCACACATGTGTATCAAAATACCCTCAAAAGGACTAACATAATTGATTGTATTTTCATATGTAATTACATAGTGAAATATTGCATCAACATAGATATAGAGATCAGATATTTGAAGCAGAATAAAATCTGCAGTTATTTA
>VZTV01005230.1:0-12347 GCA_013400875.1 Anhinga rufa | reverse complement strand
CCCCCCCTTTGTGGAAATATATTCTGTCTTCTTGGTAACGTATGGGTAGTAAACAACTAAATGCCCTCTTAACCTTTATTCTCTGAGGTGAAAGAAGCTCAGTTTCTGAGTCTCCCCTGTGAAAGTGGACTCCCTGGTTACCCTGCAAGCATGTGTCTCAGCCTCTTTCTGTTTGAAATCACCTGTACAGAGGAAGTTCCCGTGGCTTTCTCACCAGGCACTAACACAGATCTTTCTCCATCTCTGAAGAGACCCTGCTTGCGATACCACCTGGCTGCCTTATAGTATTTTCATGAAAAAAACCCAGCCGCTTCCTCTTCACTTCTTCCTTGCAATTTTGTCTTTGGTTTCTCAGTGTGCTCTCAAATTTACTTGTCAATTCAGTGTCTCATTTTCTGGGTAATTTTTTCACTTCTTTTTGGTGCCACAGATATATTTTTCTTGTGTAAAATCTGCACGTAAGTACCTGCAGGTCTTGAATTGTCCACGTTGCCTCTCTGCTATTATATCCTTATTCCCACTGTCTGAGCTTAAGCATTGTTCCCAGCTCCTTCTGTAGTCTTCGTACCATTTTGATGCCAATCTGCAAGGTATACTTTGTGGATCACTTCTGCCAGATATTTACTCAGTGTGCATCCTATAGATCCTGTATCCTTTCGTGTTTGTTGTAATTCTCAAATATTTTCTCAGTACTATAACCTTTTTCCCTGTAGTGCTTGCTTATCTTCAGAGAGAAATTGAACAAAATCCTCGACTTTCCCCTACAAAGCATCCTGTTTTGCTCTCTGAAAAACCCCAAACTTCTTGGGTTTAAACCCTTTTCTTCCTGCCCTCCTATTCTACCACTTAAGCTCATCTCTCTGCTATGGTAGAGCTCAAAGGCAGGAGGATACCTTCATTTATTAGAGCTGTACCGCTCTCAGTGTATAGCCACCACCTGAATGCACCAGCATCGACAACCAGACAGCACAGTCTTCAAGCAGCAAAAAAAGCCAACCATACAGCAACATGCTGATGTTCATCCACACCAAAGGAATACAAAACAGGAAAGGAACAAGTCCCAAGCAAACTCCCTTGGTGATTTTGTTGTTCTCCGCTTTTTAACTTCTCAGCAGGGATATTAGCTTTTTGCATGCCTGCCTGAAAGCCAACAAAACCACATCGGTTGTTTCAGTTTTCTGTTTGAGAGCAAGCGCCTCCGTGCCTGAGAGGAGCCCTAGAAATCTTAGCAGGTACCATCCTCAAGATGTATATAGCTATAAGTCTGAGTTCATTTCAAAGTGTCTTCCATAATCCAGATAATAATCTACTATTCACAATTAGATGTAGTTCCAATTTCTTGAATGCTCAAGCAATCATTTTCTTTGGTAATTGAATTCCCCATAGAATTCCACTATTCTGATCTCCTGCTCGGAAAACTAAGCATATTAATTTGAAAAGCTGCATGAATGCCTGGCCAGGATAATGGCAGCAGAATAATTGCAAGGAAATCTCTTACAACAAGCTTATTTTCATCTAATAAAGCTTTCCCTGATGGTTACGCTGCATGCCGTGAATATGATACAAGCTCTAAAGAGTGCATATGTGTGTCTGCATGTGCAACTTGCTTGAATTTTAACATTGAGATCTCTTCCTTATATTTTTCTAAGTGTTTAAAGATCTTTTTTTTTAAACATTTACTGTTCTGTTTTTCTTCTCATGATGAATTTTGGGTGAGAAAGGGAAGGGGGCTGAGAGGAAAAGTGACACCTTCTGCCTGCAGGATTTATGCATATATAGTATGCATTTACACACATTGGAGTAAGCGTTGCATTCCAGTCTCCAAATGCAGCTGAGGTTGTCTTCTACTAGACGTAGGGCAAATACTTAGTAAGGGACCAGAAGCCTTTATAAAGAGCTAATAGCTCAGCAAAGCAACAAAAGAGAGAAGGAAACGGAGGTACAGAGGGATGAAGCTACCCGCAGTGTCATGCAGCAGGCTGGCGGCAGAGCCTTAGCTGCCTGTGTCAGTGTTATTGGTGTTTGATAACAGTGATTATAAACCTTGATCCGTCGTGGCAGCGATGATAGTGCCTGCTTTACAGTAAGAGTCTGCTTTGACTAGGTAATTTAGTTTTAGTTCTGCAGTTTAGGATGATATCAAATACCCTTTTTTCTCCTAGGGGTTTGTCTATGAGGAATATCTGTGTATGTTCAGGCCAAGAAGCAGATGCCATTATCATGTGAGTGATGTCTAGAGAATGGTCTTCAAATCTTGAGCGCAACCTTATTAATTAGTGCTGTTGAGCTCTGGGCCTGCAGCTGGTGAACGATGGGCCTGCTGTGTTTCACATTGCTGGAATTACTCTCCCTATTTTTATTTTTTTGGGGTTACTGTTCCTCCGTTGTTTCACCTACTGGAGTCTTAAGTGAATTGCATGCTTAAATAACAGAAAGTGTAAAGTAAGGTAATTAGCAGGGATCCCTCACAGGAGGATGGAGTTGGTTCTTATCTTACATTTCTAGATAAGATGTTTTTCTCACATAACGAGATCAAGTGGCATAGTTGTGCATTTTCAGAAGAGCTGGGTGGCCAGCTCCCATTGAAGTTGACTTGACTACATGAATCTGTATCTCTTGAGATCCCAAATGTATTTTGGACCCATTTTCTTTTCATGTTTTTTTGTAGTTTGATGGACTTAATGAGACCCAAGGATGCAACAGAAGTCAAATGACTTGAATCAACGTAAGAGAAAAGGCATCAGAAATACGGCCCACAGTGGAGCCGAAGTACTCTAGGAATGCAGAGCTAGTTGAGAATGAAAGACCTGTCCTTTACAGCCTTGCTGCATCTCCCACTTTCCGTAAAAGATAGCACAACCTATGCCTCCATAAATATTCAGTGTATGTCAATAGTTATGTAGCAGAGTGGTGTTAGCTTTTTGTTGTTTACAAGTAATTGCTGTAGATGTTTTGCACAGTAATCCAGTAGCTGGAACATTTCATACAGAACTTTTACTTCCTGGCAATCAGATGAGTGATGTTTCAGATGTCAGATTTTCAAAGGAAGACCGGATGTGCAAAACCCTGTTCAGGACCTCTCCTTTCCTGTGCCACTAATATTGATCAGTTGAAATGATTTCTGAAAAGTGTCTTATTTTCATAGTAAAAAATTTTAAGTAGCTCCACAGAAAGATCTTCCTTACCATTCTCCCTGGCACCTCGGGCATGGGCAAACAGATCCCTGGACTGAACAGAGGTCTATATAACAGAATATTTCAGCTGGAAGGGACCTACAACAATCATCTAGTCCAACTGCCCGATCACTTTAGGGATGACCAACAGTTAAAGCTTTTTATTAAGGACAATTACATTTCTCTGTGGAAAATGCTGTCTGTAATTCCTAGGATGGAGGAGGTAGGATTTGGGTCCCCACTTCTCGAGTCGGTGCATAAAGAATAACAGTGCTTTGCCCTGTAACGCAAAACGCTTTCTTCAAATGTCTTGATGTTTGCCTTTGTTCTGCTATGGTGCTTTACTCATACAGCGATATGCGTTCATCTTGAGCTGTTTGTAGTGATGTAGAGACTGGTGGTGTGTGTTTGCTGATAATGTGGGACTTTGCATGGCAATAAAGCAAATGGGGATGCCAGGCCGTGTAGCTGTAAGGGGTCCATTTCCCCCCAGGAAATGCTGGAAGAGGAGAGCTGTCTCTTACTAACTCAGGTACAAATTCAGCGATGTATGCGATGGCAAATGTATGCCTCTCAGTACCTAACGCTGTTGCCTGATACTCCCATCTAGGTACCATGGTGTACTGAGGTGCAGCAGGACCAGAGGCTGAGATCAAAGGACAAATAATATTTGTCAGATATGAATAAATAAAACCAAGGAAAGTACAGTGTATGTATCCAGACACAACTTTTGCTATTTTATTTCCACTTGCTGGGTTGGCATAATGTGATGTAATGATGAGAGGCTGAATATTGAGGCACTTTTCTTCTGCTTCTATCAGTGAAGTATCTTTCAGTTTCTGCATTGCCTCCCTTCTGCCAGTCATGAATGTCCTTGGCAAAATCACATTTATTACATATACAAAAACCACCCCACCCCTGGCATATTTATTTTCTGTTTCCTGCTGTCGTGGTTTAGCCCCAGTCAGCAGCCAAGCCCCACGCAGCCGCTCGCTCACTCCCCCCGGGTGGGATGGGGGAGAGAATCGGAAGAGTAGAAGTGAGGAAACTCATGGGCTGAGATAAAGACAGTTTAATAGGGAAAGAAAGAGCCGCGCACGCAAGCAAAGCAAACCAAGGCATTCATTCACTGCTCCCCAGGGGCAGGCGGGTGCTCAGCCATCTCCAGGAGAGCAGGGCTCCATCACGCGTAACGGTGACTTGGGAAGACAAATGCCATCACTCCCAATGTCCCCCCCTTCCTCCTTCTTCCCCCAGCTCTATACACCGAGCATGACCCCATATGGTGTGGGACATCCCTTGGGTCAGTTGGGGTCAGCTGTCCCGGCCGTGTCCCCTCCCAGCTTCCCGTGCCCCCGGCACAGCACGGGGAGCTGAAACAGTCCCTGACTGGTGTAAGCGCTGCTGAGCAACAACTAAAACATCTCCACATTATCACCACTGCTTCAGCACAAATCCAAAACACAGCCCCATACTAGCTACTGCGAAGAAAATTAACTCTATTCCAGCTGAAACCAGGACACCTGCCTCACCTTATTGGATGGTAGAACAAGTTCCCTGTGTCTGTGCAGGTATGTGCATAGATGTGGAATCATAAATTTTTAACTAGTATTAAAGGTAGCATTTTATGTACAGCAGAGGGTAAGCTGCAAAAGCCGAGCTGGTGATTTTGCTAGTGGGTTTTCCCCGGTGCTCTCTGTCAGCAATGCTGGCATTTTTCTTGGTATGTTCCACATCTCTTCCCTGTTGGTGTATGTGATCTATTGATACCAATATTTACAAAATGGTTTTGTGGGAGGATTTACAGGTTTTCTTTTTGTAGTGAAATCTTCATTTTGTTGGACAGTAGCATCACTTGCCTTGTAGAAGTCTTTGAAGGTAACAGTGATCTTGAGTCTCTCCTATTTCCATGTGTCCTCTTCCCCTTGCTGGCCCACCTTGGAAAGGGGACATCGTGCTGAAACACCCAGGGGCCTTCCCCTCCTACAGCATGAGACATCTGAGGCAGCTGGCTCTACTCCTTCACCGCAGTCACCTTTCTCCTTTAGCAGGAGACTGCTGGGCTGCTTGGCTGCTCTCCTCCATGCCGGCTGCGGACCTGACCCTGTACTGCCAACCCCTTGCCCGTAGCAACACCCCACGGCTTCCCTCCCCATGGCCATTCCTTGGTCACTACTTTTATGAGAAATAAGCTTTTGGGTGGTTTAATTCTGCTTCTGGGTGAATTGCAATAATGGACAGGCCTGTGCAACTTGCATCTATCTACTTGTACATGTGTGTTTTGACACAGGCTGGTGGATGTGCATTTTAAGACTAGCAGTAGTGGTCTCAAAACCCATGCGTGGAGCAGTTCTCTGAACGTAGCTCTCATTTTGAAATGGGACTTGGCATCCTATTGGAGAAACTGGCTTTGATTTTGTGTGTTGGACTCCTGTGATTCTGTCCCCAAATTAATGGAGGAATGAAAGGTTTGCGTATTCTGGATTCATAGACTCAGAGGCCATTATAGGTTAAGAAAACGTCACATTCCTTTCATTCTGTCTCTAATATATTGACCCCCAGAGAGCATATGAACTGTGTCCTTAGGGCCAGCAGCAGTCATTAAAAGAAAAAAACCTTCTGTCTTGTTCTCAGAAGCTAGACAATGTATGTCATGTAGGAATGGGCATGACTGAGAGGGGAAGAAAAAAGAGCAAATTACATGTGCTGAAATAAAGGGACTAACAAGATGAATCAGGCCAGCCAAGAATTCCTTGATGTTGTCCATGGTTGTGTCAGACCTCTGCATTAAACGCTTGAACTTAGTGATGGACTGTGGAGTTCAGTTGGGTGTTTGGCTTGTTGTCCTTTTTTTTTCTCCTTCTTTCTTTTCCTTCTTTTTTTTAACACACTGGTGTGTTGGTTTTTTTTACAGCAAACCCCAGAAACTGAATATGTACCCTACACCAACAGAATATATTTGTTAATATATTTTGGCATTCAGAAGTAATCTGTGTCAAGTATTGAATATCTGCTTTCCACTCCACTGGCAAGACTAAGGAAATGGCAGGACACTGGAGAAGCATTGATTTCTAGTGTATGTCATTAGCAGTGCATTATAAAGCTTGGCACAAGGTTTGTCTTAATCCATCTTTTCATATCCTTTAGAGAAGAGAGAGATGAGTGTTGTCAAATCACCAAGTGCCTCTTCTGTTCAAAGCTCCCACATCTGAATACAGGAGTGCCGGGCATAGCTGTTGTTCCAAACTCGGATCGGTGATCAAAAGCGAATTGAGCCACTGTCCTCCCAGCCATCTGCCGACTTTGGCATCTGCTGGGGTGAAGGATGGCCATCGAGAAGTATCTTCCCTTACTTCTTGTATGACAGGGAATGTCATCTAGCTCCCTAACAACAGGTAGATGTTGATTTAGCTGACTGTTCACTTTCTGTATTCTAACAGTAAGCACTACAAGCATGACGGAAAGAAATACGGCAGTAAAACTGAAGGACGGAGTGGGGTGGGGGTTGGAAAGAGGTGTTCCTTACTCAAAAATTCACTAGTTTTGCTTTGGCTGAATGGGATTTAGTGGGATAAATCTTACAGGGTTTAAGGAGAGGAATCCTAGGAGCTGTGCTCTTCCGCATGGTCCTACCTAGAGTGAAGTGCACAAACTGAACCCTGTTCAGTTATCTGAGGCAACGCAGGTGGCTTTGAAATCAGGTTCATTTCACATTTGTTCTTTTTGTTATATTAAAAGTTTTTCCACCTTCTGTCTTGTGTCTTACAAGCTGTTCCTTGGAGGTCTGATGCTTTCGGTCATGCCTTGCTTGATGTGTAGTTGTATATTCTTTTTTCCCCAGTTTGAGGAGGTATAATATGTCATGTCTGCCTCACCTAAAACAACAAGCATTCATATCAGTCACCTTCTCGCTGTGGCAAGTACCTAAAATCAGTGAGATCCTGTATTGACAAGATTCTTAGCTGTGCTGTGTCAATACTGACAATAAAGAGATGAACTCTGCATATGTTTGTGTGTATAAGCATACACTTTACGTATGTAGCATAAATGAAATGATGATAAAAAAAAAACACAAACAAGAACCCAAAACCAAACAACAATAAACCAACCAAAAAAAAACCAAACCCCACAAAACCAAAACCAGAAAACACCAAACCCCAAAATTGCAGGTCATGTGCCTCGCAAGGGATCTAGGCAGTTCTAATTATGAAGAGACAATAAGTTGTCCCTAATTAGACTTGTGGTCAGATAACATGGTAACTTTAGTTTTTAATATTCCTTGACTCTAGATCTGCAGCAGTTGTAACTCAGTTAATGCAAAGACACAGGGCTTTGTCTCAGTATATAAGGTTAAAGCTAGGAATTTCTGGAATGTCACAGTTAAAGAAAAGGCATATTCAAGCTGTTAGCGGCTTGAAAAATAATAATGCCTGGAGCTATATTACCTGTTAAACATCAACATCCGCTTGCAAACAAAAAAGAAAAATATCCTGCTCCTCTTTAGAGAGAAGCCACGCTGGAGTACTGAATGAAAAATTAATTTTTGGGGATATTTTTAAAAATAAACCAACTGGGCCTGAATTCTTTTCTGACGCTTTAAAATTGTCCTATTTTGGTAAGGATAAGCTAGTTGCTCAGTCCCTGTCCATCAGCTGACACTACATACTCCAAGCAGGCAATTTCTTTCAGTGTTTTATTGACAAACCACTTTTATCCAAATGCCAGGGGCAGTGTGGGTGCAATTCTGAGAGAGAGTGATTGGGAACTTGCTCACAATCACTGGGGGCTCCAAGGCAAATTCACCTGAAAGCCTGTTTCAGCATGAGTGAGAGTTACCATGCAGCTTGTGTACACCGAGTAGGAGAAATCTAATGATAAAAGAAAGGGCGTGAAGTGGGAATTGGAGTAAGTATTTGCTTGCTGCAAATATGCAATCATTGAATCTGGTGAAAGGGCAACTTTGGGGAGCCTTGGATGTTTGTCATAGCAAAAGGCCAGGCAGCTGATTTCCATCAAGAGAGGTGGTGTTGGTGTCTGAGTAATGTTTTCCTCAAAAGTTGAGGTGCGCTGAAAGTTATCGAAGTGCTGAACAAGGCTGTGAGTGCAGCGTTTGTCAACGATTTTGCTTATTAAAAAAATTGTCATGACAGTAAAAACAGGAATTCAAGATCTGAACCAGAAAACTTGGATAATAAAAATACACATAGAGGCCTCAGGGGACTTTGCGTTTCTGTAGAAGCTGAGTCCAGCTGGTCTGCGCGTGTTCAGAGTTAATTCAGTTTGTTGCTAACTAGCTTACACGACTGGTGCTACCTTAGCAGGGTTAAATGCGGTTTCCCAGTGCTGAGGCTAAGTTTCGAGCTCGATTCGGCTTCAGGACACAGAGCTACTTTTGTGTTGGCTGCAGGTTGGAGAAGCCTTTGGGTTTGGTCTCTCCTACTTGTATGAAGGTTGTACCTTGTAAACGTGGGCTGTATGAGTGCCAGGTACTATGGATAGGCCTCTCTGGTGTTGGTCATGTGGAGAGATGGCATTTGGGTTGGCCTTTTGCTGCCCCAATATTTGTTCAAATGTTCTTGGCTGATGAATAATTATAGCTCCAGTGTTGACGGTGGATCATATGGAGTCTTGTCTTGTTATACCAGATCAGTTTTACAACAGATGTAGGGTCATATATTTGCACTGCAGTATTTTATGTATGTGTTTGTCTTTCTCTTCTAGAGGGCTTGGATAGCTGTTTTTGCAAATACATGCAAAAATATAGCAGGAGGCATTTCTTATTTTATTTTTTTTAAATTGGTAGTGAATTTGGATACTAGAAACTGAGAGTTCAGAGATGGGACACAGCCTTTTTCAGAAAAGCGTATGTCTCTTGGGTAAGTTTCATACCCCAAACTGAAGCTGCCAAAAATAACTAGATGCTGAAAATGTAGATCTTGTTATTAATCTCGAAAGCTGTGAAACATAATAATCTCATTGAGAATTACTGCCTCTTAATGACTCCATCTAAGAGCGTATTATTAGCTGAATGGTCTTGTTTTTGCTAGACATTTAACCTTACGCACATATAATTTATAGTGGATTAATTTAACAAGTTTTAAAACTTCCAGAGTAGAACAGGAGTTGGGATCCTGACTGCGAACAAATTTTTATTCATATTTGCTCTGCTCCTTCCCTTTTGTCAGATTCTCTCGTGGCAGTTTACAATACCTCTGGTGAGCAGCTGCCTGTAAAAGCCACAGCGTGTTTGTATAGATTAGCTAGGTGTTATGCGACTGTCTCCCCATTGGCAAAGTGTATAATTTGTGCTATATACTCATCCCGCACAGGCCTAGGGCATCCGATCCACATCAGATCTGGAGCTCATCTCTCCCAGTTAGCAGTTCACTTACACAGTTGCCTGAAGACTAGGGTGGCCTTGATCATTTTTATTGTCCTTGAAATATTCTGTGGTTTTGTGCATGTGTGTTTTATTTGTGGTATTCTCCTTGGTGGAAAGCAGCTGTCTTATGATATGTAGGAAGCAATCGGGTAGGTGAACAGACAAGGAAAAACGGGATGGGGGGACGACAGGGAGATGAAGAAACACTCAAATGGAATCACTCTACCGTGCTCCCAGCAGGGAAATTTAATTTCTGGCAGTACTGCTTTGCATTGACTCCAGCTACTATCTGAGGCCTGTTTGCCACTAAGAAAGTAGTTTTTGTGGCAGTGGGTCCTTCAATATCCGGCCTGTTCTCTTTCTGAAATGCCTGTTTTCTCATTGACATGCATGGCTGGGTCCTGTGACAGAGCTGGAAGCCCTCAAGAACACCTTCAGCCATAAGTAACCCCTCAAAAACCTGCAAGAAATTAACTCAGATTTTCTGTCTAACTTGGATCATTAATTAATTTTATCTTTGCCCTCATTACACAGTTATAAATATTGCCAATGTCCAAACGTGTGATTACTACATCTCTTAGGAAAGGGAAGAAACAAAAGAATTAATGTTCACAATTTATACTGACACACCAAGGATGGGGAAAGCACTTGGGAAAGCACTGAAGACCTGGCCGGATATTTCAGCTGAACATTTGAAATGATCTAATGATTTGGGCAGATTTGGATATTGTTCTTCCTTCTCCTTTTGTTTTTCCTTTACCACCCAGTGACCCAAAAGACTTTTAAAGTACATTAGTGTACTGCTCGCACATCAACACTGGAAAATATTCCAAGGTTTTGCAAAGACTTGGTTTACAGGGAAGTCTTTCCAATATAAATTTTTTTAATTTTGAAGGACCTTATGAGGTCATTCTGTATAGCACTCTGCGTTTCTATCGCTGTACCTGTTGGGTCAGACCAGTGGTCCAGCCAGCCTAGTCTTATGCCTCTGCATGGCAAAAAGGGCTAGTGTTTAGGGAGAGGAGGTAGCCTGGCCTCTCCCACCGTACCCCCTACCACCCACAGTTGTTGTGGGGATACGAGGTCCCCGCCTGCCATCCCAGTATCTGTTTGTGCACCTGTTTGTCCAACCCATTTTGAGTCCCCTAGTACTGCCTGTCTACCCAGCCTTGTGTGGCAGCAGGCCCCAGGTGTTCACCACCACCTGTGCAAAGAAATTCTTTATTTTCTTCTAAAATGATCTCCTAATTTTACCAATTGCCCCTACTTCTCCTTCTGCATCTACTGCATCCATGTTTTTTGTAAACCTTAAAACAGCAACCCCTCTTCAGCTTTCTCCTCCTCAAGCTGGGCAGTCTGAACCCTTGTACTCTGTGCAAGGCGGCAGCTCCATCCACTTTATCGTATCAGCTGCCCTTGCCTAACTGCAGCGACCTTCCCGAGACCAGGACTGCACACAGGATGGGGACATGCCAAGGGCTTATGAAGTAGCAAAACAACACCTGTCCTTCTCACAGTATTCCTCCAGATGTTTCACAGCATTTTGTTGATTCCTTTTTTTAGAGGCCACTGCACAATGAGCTGATGGTTTCAGATATCTGTCAGTGATGACTTCAAGATCTGAAGCTGTGACTACCATGAGTTCAGCATCACGTAGGCATGGTTTAGGTTGTTTTCTCGTATGTATTCTCTTTAAGCTTATCTAGTGAGGCTCAGCTGCCTCCTCCTTGCTCACTCACTCAGCTTTTTGACTTTCTGCTGGAGTTCTTCACCATTGCTGTGCCATTTGGCTACTCAAAATGGTTTAGTTTCATCTGCGTGCTCTGAGACTTCACAGTTTCTGCCTTCTCTGGGTCTGTGATGAAGGTATTGAACGAAATCCTCACGAACATGTATCCTCGGGGGACTTGAGTGATAGCTTTTCTTCATTCCAAAACCTTTTGCTTCCTAACCAGCTTTTGGTCCATAAGAGACTTTCCTTCAGACCCATGACAGCTTAGTTTCTTTAATAATCTTTAGTGTGGGACTTTATCAAAGGCTTTTTGAAAATCCAATTATTTTGAAAATCCCTTTCATTCACATGCCAGCTGACCACCTTGTACAACTCCAGGTTATCGAGGCAGGATTTCCCTTTATAGAAGACATGCTTGCTCTTTCCCAGCAAGATCTTGCTTATCGGTGTGACCAGGGGTTTTATTCTTCATAATAAATTCTACCATTTTAGCAGGGTTGGAAAGTGGACTCGGTGTTCTCCAGCTCCCAGGACCCTCTCTGGGGCCACTTTGGGCCTGGGATTCTCTCTGGCCAGCTGCCGCTGCCTGGCACAGTGGCTGCCGGTGCTGAGGTCGCATGCCTTGGTCTGCTCATCTGCCTTTTCCCACTGAAGTTCCTGCACCACTCTCTGGTGAATGCCACCCTGTTTGCATGGTCTCATGCTGCCTGCAGACTTGTTTTGGCCAGACCTAGCTTCTCTGATATCTGCCCTTCTGGGGGTGCCTTCTGTTCTGGGGGTTTTCCAGCTGCGCTGTGGTGGGTGGCTGGCTCCTCTGCCACCTCAGGGACAGGCTGCTCTGAGGGGCTCAGCAAGGCCATGGGCCGCACAAAATGCTGCCCTGCAGCTCCCTCCTCCTGGCGGGAGCATCACTGAGGCTGGGGGTTGGTATCCCCCAAAGGGCCCTGGAGGTTTTGGGGCCTTTTTGAGGCATTTCTGCCCTGAGGGCATGGTGCTGAGGAAAACAGGGTGGCCGCGGGCAGCCCCTGGGCTGGGGCAGCTCTGGGGGACTGGATTTACA
>VZTV01005226.1:0-11402 GCA_013400875.1 Anhinga rufa | reverse complement strand
CACTTCCTCAGTATTGCTTTGTGTCACAGACTTTCCTGATGTAGTCTAGACAAGGCTCTAGAGCAAGGCTTGAATTTGCTGAAGCCTCCTTAATGATGGTCTAGAAGCGGTGGCTGTACTGGTGTTTCTGGGATCCATTCGAATAAGGTATATCTTAATCCATTCATAAAGCAAATATTCATACCAGTATTTCAAAACATTTTCCAAACCAATATATTCATCCCCACTGGAAGTCAAAGTAAATATTCTGTGTATTAGGCAGAGGAGCACATTTGACAAAGGATCAGCCCTGGAATTCCCTAATGCTGAAAATTAGGAAAGCCCATGTGTTTCCATTCTTTTTATTCATGTCTTTCATTTATTTCTTTCTGTCCATTCTTTTTTATTTCAAAATATAATACACCTCTGTCTGAGAAGACCTAATCGTAAAACAGCAGGCTGTAAGTGCATGTGTAGACACAGGGAACATGTAATTGTCCTTTCTCCATGCATATTCTATATGACATATTTCTGCCAGTGAAGACACTTGCCTTTTCATATAAATATTCAAGTAAATAATTTCATTCACCAATGCAATAAGTGCTTTGCAGATTCCTCAGTAGAGTAGATGTGTAGCTTGTGTCTCACTAGGCCATTTCTACTATACCACTGCAACTACAAACCTCAGACATGAAGGCACAATCTCTAGCACAAAAAGCTCCTCTGGCTTTTGTTTGCTTATACCCTCTCCCCATAACAGTCCACAAATTTATATTGCTTCTTATACCACAATCTTAATGTTACTGACGTGAATTTGTTAACATGGTTCATTGTCTTGTTTGTGAAATAAAGCCAATCAGCAAGCTACTGTTAACCCAATTTATTTGCAAGAGGTATTTTCCAAGCAAGGAGAAATTACAGCAATTGTTCATCATTAATTTTGTTAATAGATGTGTGTTCATTTGCACTACCTTGTAAACAAGGCACTGCATTATACAGTAGGCACACCACTGAACTTGGGATGCTCTTTAATGTCCTCATTTTATTCTGTATAATCACAACATTTTCCAAGAAGCCATGACTAATAACCTTGAGGCAAGCTCTTTGTGAATTTTGAAGAACTAAGAGGCTGAGCTTTGGAACCAGTCCTGAATATTATAAAACTTCACCTATATCAGAACCTAAGCAAATGTAAAGTGAATGATTGAGGCAACTAGCTTAGCAAGATTGTAAAAAAGGATTAGACACATATGAATGCTGTAAAAAAAGCTTCTGTGGTTACAGTAGGTAGGATAAAATTACAAGGGCTATCAGCCCACATGCTTCAAGGTGTAAGCCGATCACCAGCTTGAGTCAGGAAGGAGTGTTCTCTCATGGGAATTATTTTATCTGTAATGCAATTACATGCATTATAAAGCACTTAAGTTCCTCATGAATCAATCATTGACCACTGTTGAAAGACAGCAAACTAACATAGATTAATTGATCTGGTTTTGATATGGAAATTTCAAAATACGTAGACTTGAAGTGTAACCAACCAGCTTTTAATGAAAACCTGCAGACAGGAAACTGAAAGCACTTTGTAAGGAAAATAAGTTTCAGTATCCTCATTTTACAGATTAGGAAATGAAACCAAGAAGAGGGAAGGGCCTTAACCAAAGTCGTAAGCCAAGCATGGTCAAAGCCAAGTGTATCCTGCAGTCTTCCGAGTCTTACACCACTGCTCATCCTGTTGGGTCTGAACATGTTGCTTGTTCAGTTCAGTTCAGTTTTGTCTTCACAAAATTGTCTTAATGCAAGTTCTTCATTAATCTGTTTAATTGAAGCACTCCGAGTCGGTTTCACAGAACTGTCTTCATGTTTGGAGTTGTGTTTGTGCGGATCAGTCACCTATCAAGAACTAGTTAAGGATTGCTGCATGGGAAAATAGACTGTCATCACTATAACAGAATAACTTTACTATTTTTGCAATGCAGATTATTCTCCCCGGGGCAGACAAATTGTTCCAAATAGAAGTGATTTTGTTTCAGAACAATTATTCCACTGTCCTCAAATATGTGCAAAGAAATGGTGCTTGGGGCTCAGTGCCAAGGTAAGAGGTTTCTCTCTTTCTTCTATATGGGGTAGAGGTTGGGCCCAGAGGGCAGGAGGTGTGAGTGCTGGCCATCTGATCATGTGCCCCGTGGTAACTCCGCATGGGCACTGTTAAGTCTCATGTTCAGAGGATGTTTCTCCTCCTGTTCCCGTCTGTCTCTGGTCCCTCAGGACTGCCGTCCTTCAATACTGACTCTTACTATTGAAAAATAGACTTGCCCTGCACAAAGAAGTGTGAGAGAGGCATGTGCTACACAAACACAGTGACTACCTAGCAAAGCAAACATTAATTTTGTTTAATTTTATATGTAATGACAGGGAAGAGATTTGCTCCCTTTTAATATCATGAAAATGAGACAACTGTATATGGAGGGAAAAGAAAACAAGGAGAAAGGCTGAGAAGGAGAGCTGTGGAATAAATGCAAAGAAGAGGCAGGTCACTGGAGTATGTACCTGAACATCATGGGGTAGAAATCCAGTCAAAACTCCAGAAAGGTCTTAGATTATCCAAAGATCTTTGTTTTGGTGGTGTCTGTTGCTGATTCTGTGAGCTGGGTTTTCTGACTAGTTCCTGTCCCCAGCTTTTCCACAGGATCACAGAGTGATAGAAACAAGGAATCCACCCAAGATGTAGTAGTCCCCAGTCCAAGGAAACACTGTCCACCAGTACTGTGGTGGTTGTGATAGGAGAAGATCTCATAAAATGGTTGGGCTCAATTTTGTTGTCTTCTCTGCAGTGCTGCAGGCCAAGCAATGGTTGGTTGTAGTTTCTCCTTTCAGTTGGATCTGTCTTCCTCATGTCATCACACATTTGTCATGGATTTTGCTGGGGGGCAAATATTGGCATATCCAAATGTTGATAGTCCCATGTTTAATCCTGCTCCTGTTGAAATGAACATTAAAAATTCCATTGATGTCTGGAATGTGGGATTACCCATAAATAGCATGGGTGAGATCGCCCTCCAGAGCTGGAACAGCATACTAAAACCATGGCTTTCCAAGTGCTTAGGTCATTCTCCGAGTGGTAGGTTACATTTTCAATGGCAGGTTCTTGGGGTTTTGCTGGTGTTACATATAATAAGAATCCAAGGAAAAAGCAGGGTCATGCATCTGATCTGGGCTCTATGACAAATCTCGTAACTGCCAGTACGACTTCCACTATGAGACCTGGTCTCTTAGGAGACCATCACGCCATGAGGGACTCATGTACAAATTACCTCCTGTGACAGGAGTTAAAAAAGCTGGCTGGTCTTATTATGGCTGAGCCCTATGGAGCCTTCCTTGTGTACAGCGCTGCGGTGTAGGTGACCTTCTTTGTGTTTTGAACATGTTTATGTTCTCATTTGTCCTTGCTCTTGATACAGTCCTAACTGCTTCATGTGTCCTCCTGATCCAAAAGTCACTGAAGTGACACTTTGTCATAAGATTAAATATCTTTCTCTTCAGCTGTCCAAAGGAAAGAACGATGACAGCTTAATATTTATTGGAACACGGATGTCAAATCAAATCAATTGTTTTGCCCAATGGTCACTAAATCTGTCATTTAGTCTTTAGGCATTGAGGGAGACAGGAGAGGGAAAAAGATCGAACCAAGCCAAATTGAATGAAGCCATATCAAATTTCTGTACAAGTCGATGAAAAGAGACATCTGATTTTATGGGATTTGTAAATCATTGTACGTACTGTGTGATATATAGTATAGGAATGAATGTACGATAACCATTTACGAAAAGAAAAAAAATAAAATAAGAAAACTCGATGCAAGTCCATCCAGGCATGCAAGGAGGGATGATTTGTAGTGTGAATAAGTGAGGCTACTCAATGGTCTTGTGGACCAAAGCTGATGAATTTCTAATTTTACAATTAATACCATCTTTCTAATCACAAAAACGATTTGTTCCTGCTCTTGAAATATCACCATTTACACAGTGTTTGAGGACTAGTATATTTCTTTGAAAAGTCATCTACTAGAGAACCCCTTTTCACTTGATTCTGATATTTATGATACTTGTTATCCCATTGGCAATATGATATTTTGGTTTAAACATCATCATTTGATCACAACGTCCAATACCCCAGGTGAAAACTAATAACACCATCGGTCAGTTGTCATTTCTGTGTGGTGTGGAGGAAGCAAAAAACTTTCAGCTGTAACATAGCGACACATGTGAGGAAAAAGGTTGCAGAGGATGAAATATCTGTCAAAATATATTTGACAGATTAAATATCTGTCAAATGTAGATCCTCAGCAGACTCTTCTTGCTGTTTTTTTTTCATATTCTGACAGTGTTTTCATATTCCGACAGTGTCAAGGAATTATTAACTGGCTATTAACTACTCCTGACTATATTTCTCCCTTTTCTTCCAGGTTTTGGACAGCATCAACTTCTGTCAAAATATGTGTACTTAACATAAATACGCAACAGGATAAGATGAAACCCTGTTACATAAAACCATTATAAATAATACATTTTCCTTTAAATCTTTGAATGTGATTAAGGATATAAAACAGACAAATCATGCAAATGTTATTCAATAACTAGTTTATATCTGCCAGAAAATATGGAAATCAAAGGGTTCTACTTTAAAGCATTCTTGCATCACAGTTAATCAGCATTTTTAACTTGCAGATCACAAGCCAGTATATATGAATCGACTGCTGCGCTAGGACATCACATTAAAAATTCTTTTTGAATTCTAAAGCAACTTGTCAACATGCATGTTCTAGCAGTAAGTGCACACAGTCACTTCAATGCTTTCTCTGATGTCGCCCATTTCCTGTCAAACACAAGGGCAAATTTCAATCATGAAATAAGACCGCTATGTTTGAAATCAATCACGGAATTTTTAACAATAGTGACCACTGCCAGGCTATTCTACTTTGCATTTCTATTAGCTCTTTCTCTCTTCAGATCCCAAAGGGTTATTTTTACAGAAGTGAGTTAGTTCAGCCTCACAGCATATGACCTCTGTAGCACTGTCAGTACTGTCACAGAGGGTCTGTGTGCTATAAGAATCAGAAGGGTTATTGGCCAAGCACCACGTGAATGTGACAAAAAGACAAGGTTTATCGGGTGAGTTCATTCACTCGGGACAATGCTGTGCTGAGTAGCCTTACCTAGAAAGAGCAGAGTTACTCAGCTGCTGAATAGACAGCAGATGCACTGAGAAGCCAAGCTTTCACTGTAACAACTGAGGCTCCCAGGTGCGTGTAGGTCTGGTTCTGAGTGACTTGCCGAATAAATCACCGTGGGACTGGGAACAGACTCCTGAAGTCACAAATCATGATGTCCTGTTTAAACAGTAGAACTGCTCCGGATCTCTAGCACCCACTTTATTTTGAAAAGGAACATAAATACAGAAATTCATGTCTTCCCTTTGAGAAAAGATCAAGGGAATTTTAAATGGCATTTGATCAGATAACGAAGTCAGAAAGCACTGTCCTTAGTTTACTGTCTCGTCTGCAGCACTGAAACTCGTGACTGTAACTCTCCTGGCAATACAGGGTTTATCATGAATTTTTTCACTGCAATCAGTTTTGCTACCGCAGCCAACCAGGCCAGGCAAAAACCCTGTTGATAGCAATAAGTGCTGCATTAAGGGATCTTTGAAAATCATTTTTGGGATGGGAAGTGCTACCTGGATCACCACAGAAGAGGCATGTCTTGCTGGAATTTCTTAGGGAAGTTTGTGATCCTTCATTACTTAAGTACTTACCTTACTTGCCTTATTACAGCACTGCTCCTGTT
Source organism: Anhinga rufa (assembly GCA_013400875.1). NCBI lineage: Eukaryota > Metazoa > Chordata > Aves > Suliformes > Anhingidae > Anhinga > Anhinga rufa. Next base: position 5,580 of record VZTV01005226.1, on the reverse strand, counting down.
GCTGGGAATGGCCAAGTTTGCCCATCAGTTTAGCAAAAGACTTAAATTTTGGCAAGCATTTGACAGCTTGCACTGTTTAGATCCCTCGCTCACCATACAGAAAGCATATTTCACTTTTGAAATGGAGTAATTACTATGATGGAAGTCCATAAAATCACCAATGGAAAAAAGAAATCTGTTTAGACATGTGAAAGTTTGTGCTAGCACATGGAAAGCAATAGTTAGTTGAAGCTATTTTAGCATATGGGCAAGGCTTAAGTTATATGAAGCCCTCTGGGAAAGGATTGCTGTTGATAACTGGCCAGCTTCTATTGTGAAACAATCTTGCTTTGAGAGATTAATGAGTGTGCTAAAGCACTGGTAATGGTTCCTTTCCAAGAATTTATTTTCAGACACCTTGATCTCTGTCATATTTTTTAAAATACATGTGAAAAGTAATACCAATGCGATCGGCAGAAAACAGGCATATCCTTACTGCAGATATGTACAGCCAGAATAATACTCATTAGAGCTTTGCAAAGATCAGCATTTCTTTCTGATGAGGATGTCCAAGCTTAAGCATGTAGTGCACCACCATGTCACAACCTTAAAGAAGGGTTGACTGAGGCAACGTCTGTATGGCTGTCTAAGATAATGCAGCAAACTTGGCTAGAAGCTTTCTCTGGGCAGCCTGTGGGTTATAAGCAACACAGTGAGGTAGCTCTCAGTTTAAGAGAAAAAGATATGCTCAAAATATTCTGTTAAAACATATTTTGTCTCTGAAAGGCTGAGATATCATTATTGTGAGCTACCAGTCAAATTCACAAATTCCACCACTGTCTCTACACTTAGTAACGAGAGGTGTCCTGCAAACCTTCTGAAGAACAAACCCTTACCACTGAGAACTGCTGGTTGTAAAAGCTAGGTATTCCCACTCTGGCACCTCTCCAAAGATAGTTTAACAGTGAGTTGGAGGCTGAATAGAGGCTAAAAAGCACGTTGGAGTCAAAAAGGCATTTAGAGACAGGTTATGGTAAGTACATGCCAGCTATTCCCTGGCGACCCTCCTCGAGGGACCATAGACAAGTTTGCACTGTACTGCCATAAGACTGAGACAAAACACAGGGCAAGAGCCATCTCCATAGTATTTCCTTTCTCAGGTCTCCCACAAGAAAATGGGAAGCAACAGAGAAGCTACATTAATAGTTTAAATGCTACCATCCATTTCTAATTGAACAGGAGAATATGACTCCATGTTCTGGACAGACCGAGTTTGCAGGAATCGTACTATATAGAGAACATATCATATAATCTGACATGATTGATTATGATTGTTATGGTCAGACCACTTTTATGTTAGGTGAGGGCATTTTTTCAACAGTTTTTAAAGTAATAGAATAATAATTTTTAAAAAGCCCTCAGGATGTTCAGGAACAAAACAAGATCAATCTCCTCAATTTTATATTAGGCAATTGCATAATTAAATTTACATCTTTGTTTCATAATCATGAACTAGATACATTCTGCCCATTATTCTATGGAAGCATTCAAAAAATTGGTGTTAAGGGGATGGATGCAGAGGGGACTGCAGATGGGGGGACTGCATCCCAGATGGGGGGACTGCATCCCAGCTGCCTCCTGTAATATAGTGTTTAAAGCAACAAGATTCTGCACAAAATGAATAAAAGATAATTCAGTGCATATGTCACTTCTGGATATGGTAAAGGCTTGATTTGATATTTATTTGAAGAAGGCTCCTGGTGATTGTCTATTGTCATAGCATTAGATGAGAAGAGAGAACGAGTGACTCTTGAATGTGACTGCAGTAACAAGGAGAGCCTGCAGTCATGTCTTGTTAATTTACCAAGGAGAATGTCACATTTACATTTCAAATTATCCCACTGCACAGCTCCCAACTTGCTAGGATTATCCTGAGTTTTAAACCATCCAGATTCAGGTTTCATTGTTTACCCAGACTACACTAATCTTTCACTTCACCCTCCCTCCCTCCCTGCTACCCCACCCACAGAAAAAAGAAAGAAAGAGAGCCCTCTCCAGAAAATCTAACATTAAAGGGAGTTGCCAATCCTGCTCAGTAATTATTAAATGATTCCTCCATGAGAGTGGGATGAAATGTCATTTTTATTATTCTTCTACTTCCTCTTCCTCCCTCTCTCCTCCCCCAACCCATCTCCTTGCAGGCAGACATCAGGAGTGAATTTTCAGTGTGATGTGCAGGGGTTTAGCTGTGCAAATCCTATTACTGTTGTTAATTAGAACACATTACCACAGCCAGGTAAAAACGTGCACCCTTTAATGTTTATCTGCTTGCTCTCACTTCTTATCCATATCCTGGACCTGATTCTGATTTCTCACTGGTATTTAGCTACGTAGCAGTAATGATCTATGGGAATTATTCCTGACTTACATTAAAGTAATAAGACCAGAATTTTTCTTAGCCTCCCATCTGTGACATTTATGCAGATGCCACACCGTCTTCTCCATTATTCTGCTTGCTTTCTTCTAGGACCTCTTAAGATATTTTCTACATCATTCATTCACCAGTGGGCACTATCAGCCCAAATTTTCACAACCACTTTCCACTGCCTTTATTACACAATGATGTATAAAATAAACTTGATCCTATGATTGCTGTTCTGTTGAATTTTTTAGGGTAGAATTTCAGGACATGCTTTAAATGGCAAGTTGTTCACAGATTTTTCACAGAATTTAACCCTGTGAAAATAAAGTATTGATTTATTTATCTGGGTTTTTATGAAAACACACCCAGTGACTTCCTACCACAGGAGAAGGGTTTTCTGCTGAGGGTGTCCCTCAGGAAATCTCTTTGATCCAAGGCTTTTTCTAACTGTCCAAGTGGAATCAGCACTTGCCCTAATTCTGCTCTTTTCTACCAATGCAACATTTGGAGTTGAACCCAGCTGAAACGGAGCTGGGCCAGCGCTGGATGCATTTGAAAATCCTGTCTGTCACAGGGAGGTTTCTCTGAGGCTCTGAGGGTAGCCTGTGCCCTTACCTGGCACCCGAGTAGCACCAGCTGATGAAGAGCAATGCTCTGTATCAGCCTCAGCCCTGAAGTGAGAGGAGGGGGAACATCTGCCACTGCTCTCCTTTAATCTCTGCTCAAAGGGCTTTGTACTAATTAAGCTTTACAGCACCCTTTAGAAATGAGGGAAAGAGTGCCATGGTTCGACTGCAGATGAGGCAGAGAGGAGCCCAGTCAAATGAATTGGTGACAGCATCATCAGCCTACAGCAATCAAGATGACAGGCCACAGCTTCAGCATCTGTCCTTTTTGTTGCTACTTGGAAATGCTTCAGTGAAAAGAAAAAAAATCTGGATACTTTCTTAACACTTCTGTGTAAAAGCCTAGCTTTTCCCAGCCCTGCTTACTTATCTGTTTGTCTTGCCTTGTCACCAGGTCGGAGGCAAGAGAGCCAACACGCTGGCTTAGGTGGTGCTAGCATTTTGTGTCCAGAGCTGACTTTGCAGGCCATTTTGCCCGCTTTCAAAGACAGACATTTCAACACTGTGAGGCTGCTGCTGCTAATCATTTACCAGTAATGGATAAATAGCATTTATGTCCTCTTACAAACAAACTGACATTTTTCAGATGTTCTTCAAACAAATTGTTGTGCTTCAAAATTTCTCATTGAGTCCACAGGAGTCAGTGCAGTCAGCAAGACTCTGGGGGAAGGTGTGAAGGTGAGAGCAGCAAGCAAATAAACTTTTTATTTATTTAGCACTCCATAGAAGTATTGTTTCTCCTTGGTTCTGTGAAAGCACAGGTGGTTTTACCATGCTGCTTTTCAGCTGCCTGCTGAAATTTTAGCCATTTAATTTCTTTCTTGCAAACTGTCACATTAGCCCGGTGAGACAGAGAGGTGAATGGTGCCCAGATATAACTGGAGGACCTCAGGAAATTCACAGCATTAATGACCCAAGAAGGAAAATACTTGAAAAAACCCTCACCCTACATGAGCCCGTTCAAGCTGTTTAAACAGACGAGCCCAAGCCAAGCTGGTGGTTCTGAGCGAAGAGCAAGTCTAGAAATGCCGCAGTCAGGAAGGCTTGGGACTTCGGCCCGGAGTGGATGAACATTGTAAATGCAGCCCAAACTTAGATTTAATCCCCTGTTCTCTCCTGGGCACTCGCACCCCAGCGTCACTGACGTGCCAGCAGAGCCTGCGAGGCCTCGCTGCAGAGCTGAGGGCAGGGGGCTCCAGGATCTGACCGGCCCAAGGCCATTTTCCCCAGGGAGAGGACAGCACAAGGGAGGAGGGGAACGTGATGGTGGTTATGGACAGGGAGTCCTGTGCAGCATCAGCCATCAAGCCCTGCCAGGAGAAAGCAGCATCACCACAGCTTCCAGCCCTCCTGCAAGCTGCCTTTAGGAAACTGTAAAAATGGCAAAGAACACAAGTCCAAGTTCCGCTAGACCCCGAGCCAACCCTGAGCCAGGAGTGCTTCATGGAGGTGAAGATAAGCATTATTATTATCCAAGCAATAATTAGCTAAGTAATTAGTCTGTCTCCAGGTACGCCTCAAGATCATATTTACAATACCTCACCAGGCCCACAGGTTTTTCATTCAGATGAAGGTTTTTGAATGTTTTCTGCAGTGTGCTAGGGACAAAGAGGTTCCAGGGATTTAGGGCATGCTTTTCAACTCCAGCCCTTCTCTGCTGCGTTCCAAAGGATGTGCAGTGCACTGCGCTCCCCAGCATCCCTCACCGTTGCACCAGGGCGGTGGCTGTGCCCATCTACGACGAGTGCGTGTCTCTCCCCAGCCACCCTCAGATTGTGGAGCTGAAGACGGCAGCTGGGATGATGGAGCTACGCTCTAACGGAGAATCCCTTGGAATGAGGAATTACAGTGCAGGAGTAACAAGGAGGGGCTCATTTCTTGTTTCCATCAAGAATAGGAATATTTCCATAGATTTTTACTAGAAATTAGGCAGAAATAAGCAAGTAGGCTTAGGCCCAGTCTAACTAGATGTATGTCAGTGAAAGACAGATGTTCTCAAAATATATCGTACAATATATTTCATCTATTTATATAGTTAACTGAAAGCAAAGAAGATAAAATTGCCTAATAGACATGACTGTATTTCATATGCAATGAAGGTCGCTGTAAATGACAATTTCTTCGTAAATATGTAATATGTAAATCTTGTATTCACAGAAGCTGGTTCCCAAATTCAGCTATGCATCACAGGAAATGAGAGATGTTCTTTTCAGGGTGCTTAATTGTTTCTGTAAGCATGTTTACCACGCAGGAGAAATTCAGTAGGAAAGCACAACTCCTGTTTTTTCTGTTCCATTTGGCTGCTTATGAGATAAATAATCAGGATACATTTATAGCTTAAGGGACCGATTTGCCTGAGATAGAATAGTTGATTGTATTATTCTAAAGAAATAATATGTAGTATCTCAAAATAATTCCAGCTTGTTGCTCGCAGCTCACTAATGCATAATGTTCCTTGCAGAAAGAACAACATTAGACTAGCGCCAGTCTGACAGTCCATTTTTCAATGACACTTCTTTCATTTACTTTATAGAAGAGGACTTTTTTTTTTTT
>VZTV01005223.1:0-14507 GCA_013400875.1 Anhinga rufa | reverse complement strand
AGAGAGAGAGGAAAGAATGGAATAAGCTGGTAAGAAAAAGTAAATATTCGTAGAATCATAGAATCTTGATGTAACGAAGAGATCATTTTCTTCTAGGTTCAAAATTCATCTACCCCTTTCCATTGGTAACACAGAATAAAACCAGGTATTTATGGACACCATACACTTTTTTTAACAATGCCAAATCTCTCATGTCCTGACATGCATTGGTCCTCACTGAGCCACAAACATACAAGGAGCTTGTCTTCAGGAATCATAACTGTACCCAGCTGAAGATTAAAGGTAGTAGTATTTACATAGGTCCTAATGACACACAGTGGTGTATTTCTGTTGCCACATACCATCTGTATGCAGCAGTAAGTCCCTTTTTTCCCCTTAAACTGAGTTGCAGCATTGCATTCTGATGTGAATATCCCCTCAGAAAAGATTGTATCCTTGTATGCCAGGAACAATGAAACCTCCCTCTGTACAGCAAAATAACAGAGTAATAAGGAAATAATTTTTCAGTGAGGAAGCAGTAACTCAGGAGAACACCCAAAATAACATAAGCCATGACAGTCTATGGTGATTTTCTTTCCCCTGAAGGTCTCAGCAGTACTTTAACTCTTAGACTACTGATAACAAAGACAAAACTTCTATTAACCTCTAGTTCAGCAATTATTGATCCCTTTTCAGATATTTAACTTAAATTAAATACAGATACATATGTATGTAAGGCTAGTGTTAAGAGTCATTAAAGAAGGATTCAGGCATTCAGAGGATTTAGGATTTGATGGAAGAAGATTTTACTGTTCAGAGAAGCAGTTATTGAGACTTCAAGACTAGTAAATTTAAGACACGAATAGAAACACATCTTGGAATCCAGAGAAAAAGCTGGGAAGCCCAGAAATGCAAAGCATCAAGGCTCAATAAACAGGAAATTAAAAGATCCTATATAAACCACTGATTTACATTTTTAGCCCAATTTCAGCCATCCTGTCCCATTCACAGTAGCTCTGAAAAGAGTTGCTTTTAGGAAGAGAGAAAGGAAAGAGGCAATCCTTTATCTAAGTCTAAAGCTTACTAGACAGCCTTCTTCGAGCACAGAGAACATTAACACCTGACACACTGACAGTGAATTGCAGTTCTGTATTTTGGGGACAAGGATGATATAACGTTTGTTTTTAGCATGAATAAGACAACAGGCCACCAAAGGTTCAGGTACACACAGTTTGTAAAATACCGTTAAGTTTTCTCTTTCAGAAATGGATAACATTGCTTTGAGTTGGTCCAAGCATAGAGAAAAATATCCTTAGCACTGTCCTTAACACTGTACTTCACTGTGGCAGCCAGAGTGCCAGGGCACGTGCAGAACATTTAAAGCTCAGAGCTGAGGAACATTTGTTAAAGCTAAGTGCAATTGCTTGGCTCTTCTGTTCCTATCCCAAGGCTTCACACAAAAAGATTTGCATTCATACAAATGTTTAGGATATGTCTTCTTTGCATGTAGGCTCCAGTTCACTTGGAAACCCTTCCACAATTTATTTTGTACAACAGAAAGCTAAGTAGTTTTCAGTTTGATTCCACAACTGGATGAAGTTGCAGTGACATACATCAGATCTACTCCTGTATCTGTCACTTACTGTTCTCCTGTTTAGCAAATTCATGGAGGAGATAATCCTGTGTAACAGACAGCAACAAATAAGAATACAGACACTTCTCTTGGACTGGACTTGAGGCCCATCTCTTTCAGTAAGATGGCTCTTACAGCCTTCAGCACTAAATACTTTAGGAGAAGCAGCAAAATCTGCATTAGGCAGATAGCAGATAATCCTCCCTCAGAGTGGATCTCTTCTAAATTCTCGGTAGAACTGAGTAGTAAAATAGAGTTTAAAAATGGCAGGGTTAAATAAAACAGTTTTCAAGATGTTCATAGGTTGAAATTAAATCAAAATTATTTACGAAATAAAAATATTATGATTAAAAACCATTTAAGGAGATTTTTTGGTGGGGGGGTGGAGGGAAAGGGAAAATACATTTCCTCTCTACCTAGTCCATGAAATCTACTGCTGATTTCTTTATTGTACTGAGAGTAAGGTAGAAAAGATTATGGATATTTCTTTCCTTTACTGCTAATATTTCTCTGTGTGCTGCATTGCTATATTAAGTCTAACAGTATCAAAGTTGGTGGAATCTTTAAAATCATACCCTCAGCCACTAAGAACTGTTGCATACCAAGCACAGAAGCACAACTAGCCAACTCATTCATAAGCAGAGATTTTTTTTTTTCCTCTCACACAGATGCAATCAAAATCCAGCAAGACAGCTAATTGTAACCTAATCTTGTCAATTCTACGTGCAAAAACAATTTTAGGTATGATTGGAAAATGTGCAGAGGGAATAACAACAGGGTATTTCTGGCACCCTCTGGGATTTAAAAACCAGATTCAGTGGTATTAAATAAAGTAGCAGGGCTATGTTTGCTAAATCAAATAATATTGGACTAATAAGGACATCTGGAAACAGTCGGTATCAAAAAACATTTGATTTATGTTTCTTTCATGAGCGCAATGCATGGCTAAAACAGGTGCACTGTTCTTTGTAGCAGAGGTGCCAAGTGCTAGACACTTAAGGGAAGGTTGGGGAGAGGCAGTTGTGGGTAAAACTGGCAAATGTAGCTAAGCATAAATAGTAACACTGGTTCAAAGTGATCACACTATTTAATGAGAAGAAAGTTTTGCCCATATTAACATATTAAGAATTACATTTAACTATATTCTCATACCAGACTTGATAAACATCTACTAGAAGTACAGAAAAAAAGCATTGCATGAGCTTCTAAAAAGAAAGGAAGGACATGAAACAAGGCTTTATGTCACTGTACTCCTTTTGGATAAACTAGGGATTGATGTCTCCATTTAAATCTAATGCCAAGCCTTACTTGGTACCTACAGGAAGCCTAACTAACATAAAACAAAGACTCGGGGGATTCAAGGCCTTGATGTTTAGTCAGGCATTATGCCTTATGAAAATTAACCTTTTTCTTAGCATCTTATTGGAATTTTAAGATCAATAAATAGGATGGCTATGGATGAATTTAAGCTATCTTAAATATATAAAAAATCCTGCCTCAGTGTACAATGAAGTTAGCATAACAGGTCTGACCACTCCTCTTTCAGCAAATAGAACCTATAACATTTCAAGTACCAAGAGCTTGGTCTCAGTTAATAAAAGTGCCAGGATTACCCAACAAGTAGAAGGGAGCCAAGTGCACACAGAGTAAAGGCAAGCGAAACTCTCCATGAAACTTCTCCTTTCGCATCAGCTAGCAGAACTGGGCCAGGCAGTGCTATTCACTGCTAGTATTATTCCTAAGAGGCTGAACTGGGAGACATTTTCCAGTTGAATATTTTTCCTATGTTATGGAACTTTGTGTTCTTATTTTTCCCAAGCGTTTTAATAACAATAAAACCCAGTTTCTTAGGGGAAGCGGAAGAGTCAAAAACCAACAGTGTGTTTCAAATGTAAAGTTTTGAGTTTTCCCTTCAGAAGGAAAATTTGCAGAGTTCTGTACAAAAAAATCTATAGCTTATGATTTGAATTCATTTCTCTGAGCACTTTACACACAGACAGGATAGTCTCTCTTTGGAAGAATCTACAACAGGGGCAAGCTTAAGAAACATCAAGTAGACATTCAACAGAAAAATTAGTTTCTCAGGGTCATACTAAGCCAATGTGGTATCCAAAGTCTAGGATAAAAGACATAAAAGACATAAATTTTTCCAGCCACTGCTTTAATCTTTGGACCATGCTTTCACTCCCAACTCAACAACAGGCAGATCATATTACTGAGCCTCTCCTTCTGGTGTATCAGTTCAAACACTTTTGAAGACCTCATTACACCATTACGCTCATTACACCGCTGCTACTTATTTTATCTAGAGGATTGATAATTTGAGTGGTCTGGAATACGCTGCTGAGCTATCTACAGCAACATCAACTATAAGATCACTTTAATATCACTTGGATACCCAATTATCATAGCAGTAAACTGGTTATACTACTTCGGCCAGTTTGGCTATGTTACTGATGTCTGCAAAGATTTGTACTGCTATAATAAAGCTATTTCCCACCCCAGGACCAGTTATCTCAGTAGGAAGTTTAACTGGTTTTAACTGCATGGATATCAGGGTTTTGTAAGCACTGCTAATCCACGGAGGAACTACAAGTCATACACAGCGGATGTAGCAAATATGGCTATTCTACGTCTAGAGGGTGGTAGAAGACTACGTTTGTTATAGTCTTACAATATCAAGATTAAAGTGAAGTTTTCTTTGCTGAGTCAGGGGACTATTCATCATTTCAACAAGCACATACTCCCACACGATGTATACAAATCAGTGAGTCAAAAATTGTATCAGCAAAAGCAGGAATGATTCTTACACTGGCAGTGTTTGCTGTACTCAGACCTCTCAAAAAACACTGTATTCTCGATAAAAATGATAAACAGCAGCTGCTCTTTAGGTATGTCATTAAGCTCATCCCCTACTAAAGAAGAATCAGTCAGAAATACCTGGGTAGCAGCATGGGCCTTGGCATTTTTCCAGACCCTGCATGGATTTGGTGTAGTTTCTTTAGATTTTGACTATCTGTTCTCCTCCTCTGTTATTTAACTATGTGTATTGTTTAGGGCACAGCATGCCCTAAAGCACAATCCGGAGCATGGGGCAGGATAATGCTTGTTTGGATGGCAGAAGTTAAGAGGAATGATAGCTTCCTTCTCTCTCCCCCCATCCAATAAAAATAAGAATTTAATTCCTGAACTATCTACAGTAATGTCAACCCTTCCAACTTTACAACTTGTATTAGAACATATCTGCCACATTTTCTCCCTCTTTCTCTTTCTCCTCCCCTTTTCTATTTTTCCTGTTCTGTTCTTACTTCTGTATTTTTTTCATCTTCCAAAACCAGCTAGAGATGGAAAGGTGTAGATCACACAGGCAGTTATGCCTACCAGTGCAAATCTTTTATTAGTGTAATAAAAGAAACAGAAACTATGCATGTTAGAGGGGTTAGTCCCCTCCCCAAATTATCACAGACTGCATTTAACAGCTGTACAATCCCTACACGCATCGGACCCTCATAAATCTACTTGTCAACACAAACTTAGAGTCCTCCTGTTACATAGGAGTAAAGCTAATAACTGAATAAGCAGGTCTGTCACAAAGCAAGGAAGTATTTAAAGGGTTTCTCTACCTACAACTAAGCCAATCTCCTAAGCAAAAATTTTTGCCTCTTCTATTAATGGCACTGACATAAGACCAAAGCCAACTCGAAAAATGTTCTTAGTAGAAGGAGTTGTGTATTGGGTTTGTGTGGCAAGGTTCTGGCAGCGGGGGGGCCAAAGGGGTGGCTTCCGTGAGAAGCTGCTGGAAGCTTCCCCTATGTCTGACAGAGCCAAGGCCAGCCGGCTCCAAGACGGACCCGCCACTGCCCAAGGCTGAGCCCATCAGTGACGGTGGCAGAGCCTCGGTGATAACGTGCTTAAGAAGTTTAAGAAGGGGGAAAACCAAAACCCAACAAATCTGCACCACAACAACTGGAGTTGGAGAGACGGGTAAGAAACAGCCCTGCAGACCCCAAGGTCAGTGAGGAAGGAGGGGAGGAGGTGCTCCAGGCGCTGGAGCAGAGATTCCCCTGCAGCCTGTGGTGAAGCCCACGGTGAGGCAGGCTGTGCCCTGCAGCCCAGGGAGGCCCACGGTGGAGCAGATACNTGGAGGGACCCACGCTGGAGCAGCCTGTCCCTGAAGGGCTGCACCCCACGGAGGGACCCACGCTGGAGCAGCCTGTCCCTGAAGGGCTGCACCCCACGGAGGGACCCACGCTGGAGCAGTTCATGAAGAACTGCAGCCCGTGGGAAGGACCCACGTTGGAGATGTTCGTGGAGGACTTTCTGCTGTGGGAGGGACCCCACGCGGGAGCAGGGGAAGAGTGTGAGGAGTCCTGCCCTGAGGAGGAAGGAGCAGAGACAAGGTGTGATGGACTGACCACAACCCCCATTCCCGTCCCCCTGCACTGCTGGCGGGGAGGAGGCAGGGGTTTTATTTCTCATTACCCTACTCTGATTTGATTGGTAATAAATTAAGCTAATTTCCCCAAGTCAAGTCTGTTTTGCCCATGATGGGAATCAGTGAGTGATCTCTCCCTGTCCTTATCTCAACCCAGAAGCATTTAATTATATTTTCTCTCCCCTGTCCCGCTGAGGAGGGGGTGATAGGGTGCCTTGGTGGGCACCTGGCATCCAGCCAGGGTAAACCTACCACAAGCTGTCATAACAGAAATGTAAAATCTGTGCCAACACTGCCATCCTCACTTCACAACTGTGGCAAAAACACAAGCTGTCTCTTTACAGGAAGACAGCTTTGGGTATAGCCTCACCAGTGACCAGTAGTTGGCTTCCACACAATGAGTTTGAGACCAGGAATCAGATAATACAGAAAGATCATCGGCCTGCTCAAAGAAAGAGAAGACACAGGCTGGTGGGAACAGGAAAGCTCCTGCAGGAAATCCCATGTCAGGTGAAAGGCCCAGGAAGGCATCCCCTATACTCTTCAAAGGGGCTGGAGACAGGTACCCCACAGTGTAGCTCCAGCCAGGGCCTGAGCTTCACTGGGGCTGGTGGGCAATGGATGAGGGGTAGCAGGGTGATGCTGCTCAGAGCCATTAAAATCTGTTGGTGCCCTCAGGGTCCTGGCAATGTACCCCCTCTGTTTTGATTTGAATTGGAGAGTCTTTTGAGGTACAGATTCATCTCCAAGGATGAGAGCAACTGCTAAAATAAGCTTTATGTGTTCAGTTTGCTCTGCTGGTTTGCTACGGCCAAAAACCTTATAAAAGTGAATGAATCTCTCAATCCAGAACGGCTTTGGTGGAATCTCAACAAATTTGAGCTATTGCAAGATTAATCATTGTACTATTGAACAAAGACTCAAAAGACACAGATTTTAGTGCACAGATCTGTTAATCATAACCAAAAAAGCCAGATCTGTAACACTGTATTCCTCCCTCATCTACTACCTAAGAGACTACTAACAATTCTGTGGAGCCTGTTTCTGAAGGCATTCACATAGGAAATAGAATTACCATGAAAGTAATATTAGCAGAAGTCAACTGAGCTAATAATAGAGCTGGGGTTTATGCAAAGGGATCTAAGAAATGGATAAACTTTAAAAGCAACTAAATCTAAGACAAGTAATTTAGAATGCTTTGTTGTTCCTATATTGAATTTTATAATCTGAAGTTTATCCCTTTTCCTCACAAGATAAAAAATAGGCGCCTGTTAATAGCCTGAAATCTCACAAGTTTCATTGTCCTGAAGTACCAGTCTGCTCCTTGACAACTTCTCTATTAGTGTTCATAAGATTATATCCTTCCCTGCACAGAAAGAATCAGATCTCCAGGTATGGGATCAGACTTGTTTTCTAAGAGCGCTACACTCCCACAGATCAGTTAATCCTGTCTGTGGTAACACTTCAGAGCATACAGAGAACTATTCTGCATGTTATTTCTACATGATCTCCCCTAGCATCAAAAACTAGGTCTGTGCAAAGGGGAAAAAATGCAAATCCACAGGCAAAAAGAGAAGTCATGTTCTGCAACACACTAATAGTTCAAGGGCTACTTGAAGATGATTTGTTACCTTGAGTTTTGATGTCACATTGTTTAGAGTTGCTAAAGAGTCTGCAGTGTACATTGAGTCCAATTTCAAAAAATCAACAGCTGCTTAAAATGATTTAAAAAAGAAAAAAAAAAAAGATTAAAAAAAATGCAACCATTGCTTCCCTGTTAGGAAAGCAGATAACAGCCTTTCATAAGATTACTTTATCCCATATGCCCAGTCTTGTCAGATTCATAATCCTCTCTTTGTTAGGTACAGGATAACATCTGCTTACATTGCCAAATTCCAAGCCAGCGCCATGAGGCTGGAGCTCCTCTCCTGCAGTCTTCAAAGACTGATTAACGGCAAGAGCAGGTGCAACTCCTACAGGCTTCACTTGATGACTTCCCCTCTCCTGTAACTCTCCTTCCACTGCCTCCCCAGATATTTGTATTAAAAGGCTCCAATATCAACACATCTGAGGCAACTGACTTTTAGATCAAATATATTTCCTGTTCTCAGCTTCGCTCAATTATTTCAGTTTTGCCTTCATGTGCTGGCATTCTGCTTGCAAGCGTGCTATGCACTTTGATGACACCATGAGGTCTACAGCACTGAAATAAAAAGGCAAGCAAAGCCAAGCATTTTCCCTATCCGAACAATCGCGGTCCCAGGGATCCTGCCAGTGGCCACTCACAGTAACCTTTACTGTATCCTGGTCCTGACACAGCACAGAAGTAGAGAAGGCAATGATTCCCAATCAGGCGTGAAACATGCAGCCTTCATTGACATGTCTTGTCAATGAAGGAATTTAAGAGATTTAACAATTTTCATATCATGTGAAATGCACCGGTATATACTGAGTTCACCTTTGCAAAGAGAGGCAACGTAACTGTACAGCCTAGAGACACATGGTGGATCAAATCTCGATGCCAGTAAACACATTATTGTTTAAGTATAATTTAATGAAAAATATGAGCCTCAAGCTAAGCAGAGGACCCTGTTACCATCCGAAATAAAAGGAATGTTAGGTTTTAAAGCGAAGTGAGGTAGAGATCTTCTCGATATTGTTTTAAAGATAACAGAAGACAAAGAAATGCAAGAACAAATCAAATAAATTGCAAGAAAATAGGAAAAAAAAAAAGAAAAAAACATTTAACTGTTTTGCTGTGGAAAAATAAGCAAATAAGCAACAGACTTTTCAATGAAGTGTGCCATGATGAAATCTTGGGGGAGCAGTCTTTTATTTGTTCTTTGTAAGTAAAGTATTGCAATCTGGAGAGTTGACTCCAATACCAAATTTTCACCAAAACTGAGCAGCCTGCAAATACCCAGAGTTTTATCTAGGTAAGAGGACTAATGATAAAGAAAATGAGGTGCCAGAGTAAAACAACAAAATGGGGCAATTCAAGCATGAAAAGCTTGACAAGGCAAATATTGATACTACTGGCAGACAAAAAGGAATTAACTTGAGATCATATCAGCTATTTTGCTGCTTCATATGTGATTCTAGGCCCTTGTCCATACACTGGTGTTTGCAGCCTTGATTGTGCACACAAGATATGTTAACATTACCTCTTTACACTTATAAACTCACATTAGCTTCAATAGGACATTCATCTCCACAGACGTAGTATTCTGGCAATAAAGACTGCAGTTCAGAGTCCTGGAGTTCTGATGACTTCAATAACTTATGTATTAAGTTTAGGAGTGGTATAATTCTTTGCAGGATTGGGACCCAATATTAAAATCTCTTCAGGAAAGAGACAGTTCCTTCCTGTGTTTTTATACCAGAGCCCCAGTCTTTATTGCAGCTTTTATGAGACACTATAATTCAACACTCAACTTCCTCAGATTGCTGCTTTTTTTTTTCTTCTTTCACCTTTGCATTTCACTTCATGTGCCCTGTACAATCTACAACGAATATGAAGGACCATGTTTGCCAAAATAAAGGAAAACGAAAAAATACCCTTGTCTGCAGTGGCTACCTTTTCTGCCTCTATTGCCATTGATCCAATGATACTTTTTCACAACCATCCCTCCAGATTTATTCTTGAAAAAACGATAACCAGTCAGAAGAGTTATCACCTTGTCTCCTTGTGGAAATGCATTGCCACCCGAGCCACAATTCATACAGCGAATATCAAGGCCAGCAGTGGAATATCTATGAAACTAAGAGGTCGGAGCATTTCGCCTAATGATGAAACAAAATCCACAACAAAATCTCAATACGTGTTTCTTGCTGAGATCGTTTTTTTCTAATAATATTGTTCCAAAGGCAATTGGAGTCCACGTTGCTCACACCTGCATAATGAAACAAATCAGACAAAAACTACTCTTCCCTATTGCTGCTATTCATCCACAACTTGCATTATAGATCAACGTGTTTCAGCAGTCAGTAATATGCTGTGTGTTGAACATTTGTTTCAAACGGAAAGAGCTAAACCAAAATCAAAGGAAAGTGTTGTGTCTTTGATGTAGTTCCATACATTTGTTATGCTGCGAGGGCTAAGGCTGCTAGACCCAGCTGATGTCAACAGATTGGTTAAATCCTCTTTTAGATTTTGTGGAAGGAACAATTAAACCCCTGTAGACACAGCCACAAAAGCTTTAGAGATGCCACATTTTTTGAGCTATTAATTGCCTTGTTTGTTCCTTTTGTGTTTCTGGGAGAAGGCCTAAAGAAATACTTGAGACCAAGACCCAGAGATGAGACAAAGTGGGATCTTCTAACCTAGACAGTTAATCGCTGTGTCAAACGGGGGTACCTGAGCAAGAAGACTTCCTGCTTTCCTTCTATAGCAAAAAGAACAGCAGCATGCGCTGTCCATGGAAAGAAATGTCACTGCATCTGATTACTAGGTACCCAATTTTGGAGATTGCTTTAGACAAAGACTAAGACCTAAGTTTTTAAACATACTGAACTTGTAGCTACACCATGGCTGACCCAAGACTGTTGATGGATACAACCAAAATATTTGCCAGATCATTTCTCTCATAGCACACACGAACATTTTCCTGGACGGAAGGAATTTGAAGCTTGGGAATCTGTAATCTCTTCAAAGGCAGACAAGCTCCTGTCACACATCATTATGAGGTGTGAAAAAACCAACCAACCAAAAAAACCAAACACACAAAAAAAACCAAACCCAAAACCCAAACAAAGAACAAACCAACAAAAAACCCCAGCAAGCTGTGTAGGCTTTCCTAGAGGAAAAAATAATAATTCACACAAGTGGCATAATTATATATCATATGTAACCACAGGAAATAACTACTTTACCGTGTTCATCCATTCAGAAAGGAGAAAATGGAGGTCACTCAGGCTAATCCTTTTTAGACTTGCACAGACTGCCTCCTGTCATGGCAGTTCTGGCTCTATACTGCCAGCTGCAAGCGCTACTAAAATACCTCCTTGAAAGCTGGTTTTAATCGGACATGTGGAGCCTGTGCACACTATTACAAACAAAAAATGCCCTTCCCACACAGTGCTGCATTAGCTTTCAGATGGCTGAAAATATTTTGTCTCCTATGTGAGAACCACTTGTGTTTCCTTGGAAAGGAACACCATAGGGGTGTGTAAAATAATGAATGGTTTAGTTCAAGTTGATTAGGCTCCCCTGTTCATCCTGAAAAATAACACCAGAATAATGGGGAAACTCAAGCAGATGTGCTACACAGCAAAACAGATTGAAAATTAAAAGTACATGAAAAACAAATACATGTGGTAGAATTTTTAAGCAACTGACAATCCAGATAAATATTTTAAAGGGGTTAATCTATAGAAATATGATTTCATTTTCTGTTTGGTTTGTTTGGACTTGGAGTAACAACAAAACCACTCAAGTCTCCTCAAGACCGGAATTACATGTAATAAAATCACAGGGTGTTTGAAGGCACAGGTTTTGAGAAAGAGTAAGTCATTCTGAACAGTACTTGTGTTACTGTACTTAGTTTCATTGTTGTCTGTGGGGCTAGCAAGGAGGTAAGGTTTTCTCCCAGTAATGGTAGCAAGCTTAGATGAAAAGTAACAAAGCAGGTGGAGATGTGAAAGCTCATTGGGGTTTAACTTTCCATGACTAAGCCACACATAAAAAACAACCTTTCCCCACGCATGAAAGCAGGTCAGCACTCGATTCCCACAGAAAGTCATCTATCATCTAAAATACTGCCAGATAAAATTGCTAAATACTAAAATACTAGCAACAGGCACCATTTGCTTTGTTAGTCAACCCTCTGGGTACAGTGTGCCATCCTACATTAGCATGCAAAGCAGAGAGAGGTAACAGGTTTTGGCTACTCAGAGGTGAAATCCTGGCCCTGGTGACATTCACCTGGAAACCATCTCCTGCCAACATCTACCTTAAACTGCCCCTGCAAAATGTCTCCAGGCAAACTGACTAGAGAAACTTCACTCAAACCATATTAAGACAGAATGCCGAGTTCCTTCAAAATCAAAGCACTGATTGAATTTCCATGAAATACCTTACAGAAAAGATGCAGACATTTTGAAAACTCCAAAGCAGCTTGTTTTGACCTGATAGAAGGAAGTATTTCTACTATCCATTTTGAAAAGACTTTGTATTGAGGGTAATGCACAGTAAAACTTAAAAATCAAAATTAAAATGATTAAATTCAGTGAAATCTCTTAAATTATCCTCGGGAAAGGTGCAGGGGACAGAAGGGTATTTTTCTTACATTTTGTTGTTCTTGTTGAGCGGGTTTTTTGTTTCATTTGGTGAGGTTTTTTATACAACTTCAGGGATTTTTTGTTTCATTTCAATGCAGAACTGAGCCAATTTTGAAATGTGAAAATCTTTCACATATGGAACTTTCCCTACCATAGAGCTCTTATCTGGAGCAGCACATCACAGTGCTTCATGCTTTGGGATCTCATTAGAGTACCCAGTAAATGGATTAAATGGATCCATTAAATGGAGTTGGGTTTGGTGCTTCAGAATCCTATCCAGACAATCAATACACACTTGCTTCTGACACAACTACTTCATTACAGAGACTGCAACTGCTTTTGCACCAGAGTAATGTTACGTACAAATGCATTAGTCACTGAAGCATGTTCGCAACTCAGGCGTAGTTTGTTAGGAGCATGTTGATCCTGGCCCTCAGTCTACAGAAAATCCTGCCAGTAGCTGTAGATTTCTCCATGAGTTTCATACATTCAAAGCCAGAAATCACTGAGCAATGCTGCCAGGAACTCGGTCAGTATCAGCTTGAAGCTTTAGATTGCCAAAAGTTTTTTTTTTTATTCTTATTATTGCAATTTTAAAAGGGAAATACATTATCTAGTATTTTTAAGCAAGGATTTGTTTTGTTTTGTTTTAAAAATCAGAATTATTGTGAAGGAAAATAACCTATGCAAAAGAAGTCAGAGAAATAATTTGAGTTTATATGGTATTATGGCTTATAATAAAATAAAAAAGTGATCTTTATATGTGAATGGTTGGTCATGACATCACAGCCACATGCTTTCTCAGTAGTGATAAGCCTGGTCTGATAACAACAATCCCTTTACACAAAGAATGAAGTCAGGAAAACAGCTAAGGAAAAAAAACCAACTTTGATTTATGTACCCTCAGGAGAAGTGAGGAGGAACAAGAAAAATCACTAACTCCTAGATAGCTGAGAAAAAATGTTATGATTGTACTGCAGATCATTTACAACACTAATAAGAAAGGATAATTTGACAATAGCTATTTCAATTTATTGAAGAGTTAAGATGACCAAAGAATGTTGGTTTTCTATTCTTGTACTGCACAGCCGTCCATTTGAAACTCCATCTGAAGAATGTTCACTTGTAGTTGTTTACAGCTAATGCATCATCAAAATCCTAATCAGCAGACCAAGGCATCACTGAAACTTCAAACCTAAAGCACCAGGGAAGGCAACTGCAACATTAAATAACATGCAGGGGAAGATCAACCTCCCTCCCTTAAGAGACTTTTTTTTTTTGGAAGTCCCTTGAGAGGTTAATACAGGCTTCAGTGCATTTATCATTTTGAAGAGGATTTCACTTATAATTTTCTAACTCTAGGGGTGCAGCCTTTTAAAAGCTGCAGATGTTCTTGCTTAGCTATCTGCTCTGCTACATATTTCATATAGAAATTTTGACTTTGCTACAACTTCAAACCCTTTAAACCCTATGAAACTCAAGTGCTAATTCATACTGCATGATCTGAAAGCAAAACTGGTTCACAGATGGTGAGGCAGATCCATCAGAACCTAGATTCTTATGATCTCTGCTAACGAACGCACACTGTAAGATGCCTGTTTTTCTTATTTGTGGAAAGAACAAGCCAGTCTCAATGTGTGCATGCACACCAACAACTTTTACAGTGAGCCTCCCTACGTACAAAAACAGCCACGTCCATCGCCCACCTGCTGCTTCCTACCTAGAAGCAGGAAAACTTCCATCTTTCCTTTCTACAGTTAATTTTTTCCCCATGGCCACATCAAAGAATAAGGCAGCACTTGAAGTGCTACCTAGCACAAGGAATGTCTCTCTAAACATGGAGCAATCCCATTATGAACATTTACAAGCTAGAGCTTCTAGGGGTTATTATAACACATTTTACTTAGCAAGTGGGCTGCCTCAGAATCACGTGATTTGTTACTGTGGATCACAAAAGTGATTAATGCCTATTACCCTCAAGTCTGAATTCAGATGATATCATCTTGAATTAAGAGGATACTAAAGTTAACCACAGAATCATAAGTCAGACTGCACGGGACCCTCAAGCAATCATTATGGTCCAGTCTCCTGCTCAAATCAGGGCTAACTTCACTGTTGGATAAAAATGCTCAGCTTTGTTCCAGCTAAGTTTTGAACTTACCATAGAATCACAGAATGGTT
>VZTV01005220.1:0-22009 GCA_013400875.1 Anhinga rufa | reverse complement strand
CTGAAGACGGAGTTCAGTGAGGAAAACCTGGAGTTCTGGCTCGCCTGTGAGGACTTCAAGAAGACCCGCTCAGCAGCCAAGCTGGCTTCCAAGGCCCAGCGGATCTTTGAGGAGTTCATCGACGTGCAGGCTCCTCGAGAGGTGGGTATGCCAGCATCCTGGGCAGGCAGAGCATCCCTCCGGCGCAGGGAGCAGATCCATTCCCCCTGCTGGGACCCCAAGGGGGATGGGGAGCCCTCCTTTCCCTCCCAGAGGTGATGGTGAGGCATGGATGAGAAGGATGGGAATGCCATCCTGCCTGCTCCAGCAGCCTCTGCTCGCAGTGACTCATCCTCTGGTGAGGGCAACTACTTTGACGATACTAAATGAGTCACAGCCAATGAGTTCACTGGCAACAGCAACCTACATTTCCTAACCTCTACGAGCTTCCTAGGAGTATTTTGCTTTGTTTCTCTCATTTACTATCAATCCCCGAGCAGGCTATTGGGCTCGTTTCTCACAGACGTTTTGTATAAGAGCATCCCACAAATGGCTAAACTGTTGACTCTCCAGGGAGAAGTATTTATCTGCTGACTATCCCCACCTCAATTACACCTCCTAAAAGACGCGAGCAATAACAGCGCTGAACAAAAAATGCAGTCACAACCCAAAGCCTGGAATTGTTAAGTCCTCTTTCAAGTACTGACAGGCTGATGCGACTGTCAGATCCTGCGTCGTGATGTTGGGTTGTTATTTTATTCATAATGCGTCCAGGAGGTGCTTACTGCACCTGCTCTCCCACGGCGGTCCCTCTGCGAGATTGCATGGGTGCTTGTCACCATACAGGTGCCTGCGGGGGGATCCCCCTAAAAGGGCTCTCTTTACTCCGTATTTGAACTAGGAAGGCTATTGCGAGGTCACTGAGAAGCACCCAAATTTATACCAAGTGGTGGGGGCATCTCGGGGCACGCTTCAATCCCCATCGGCCTCAGTGAGCATCCTCCGGCTGCTATTCATTAAGCTGGGTGAGTTTTTCAGGACTGCAGGGCTGAATCTGGATTAGAAACATAAGCGCAGGTTGGATGAGGTCTTTCCTCAAGTTTGGTCCTGTTGTCATAATTTTGGTGTGCTAGAATGTGAAATGACCCTTAAGTGGCACAGAGAGCTAACCTATATTGCTGTCATCTGCGTTAATGCAGACAGCTTTACTTTCTAGACTCCTTTAAATTTGGATGCAGGGTTAATAACAACAAATAAGGTCTTTTCAGCCAGGTTTTAAACAATAACCCTAACAAATGCTGACTGCTTTGCTAGGGAAAGAAAACAGGAAAACTCACATTGTTGGCTTTGCAAACAAACGGCAGCCATAACATGAGGGTGGTTTATTTTTTCAAGTCCCTGTTCCAGATATTGTAACACCAAGCTGTTATGGGAAAAATCAAACAATTTGTTTTATAACAACAGAGTTTAAAACATTTAATAAGAATGTACTAATAGTATAAACCCAGCTAAGAGTTCATTCACTCTTATATTGGGCATGTAGTGAAGAATAAAGGAACTAGGGGAATCTTGGTCAACAGGAGAGAGGTTAGGCTGAGTCAGCATTTTTAGAAGATGTGCTACGTAAACCTGTGCTTAAGAGCCTGAATTAAAGTAATTTGATTTCCGAAGTGCTCAGATCAATATAAATCTAGTTCAACTTTTCCAAATTTGGGGCAGGAATCATAATGCTGATCGCTAAACCCTGCAGAGTTTGGGGGGCTGTTTAGGCACGGACAAGGGTAGGACCTTGGCTCTCCTGCTGTTTTTACAGACATGGCTGACACGAAATGTGCCATTTGAAGCAGGCAGACTGGTCACACTCAGTACCAAACTCTCTTCTGCTACTTTTCCCAGGTGAACATAGACTTCCAGACACGGGAGCTGACAAGAAGAAATATGCAGGAGCCCTCCCTCTCTTGCTTTGACCAAGCTCAGGGGAAGGTGCACAGCCTGATGGAGAAAGACTCTTACCCCAGGTTCCTGAGATCCAAAATTTACACAGACCTGCTGTCTCAAACCCAGAGGAGGCTCAGCTAGAGCAGCGATGGGGCCCTCAGAAACCATGTGTTTCCCACAACAGCCAAAACCCATGTCTAAATGTGAAACTTTCTTGGTGTTAAAAGCCGTGGGAATGAGAAAAGAGGGAGAAGGGGAAGAGGAGGCTTCCAGAGCGTGATCCAGAACGTGGTATTAGGACTTTCTGAGTTTCTGTGCTTTTTTTTGGTTAGCGGTAGCACCTTGCAGGTGTTGCCTCTCTCTAGCACAAAAACCATAATCCTCTCTAGTCATCTGTTGGGAAGGCAGGTTTCCTTTAAAAATACTACGTTGGTTTGTGTGTAAATAATGCCACTGCACCTTTCCATCCTTCCAGATATCTCCCTGGCTCTCACCTCTCCCTTGTGTTTGGAGGGGCCCTAAGGGCAGTTCTGAAACTTGTGAAGCCAAGTCTAGTCCAAAGCATCATCTCCCACACTGGCTGCTGGGGTCTGGATTCAGAGACCCTGAGGAGGGAGAGAGAAAGCAAAGGCACATGACTCATGATGCTTCCTGGAGTGGAAACCATCAGAGAACTTGGCTCACCTTTCCATTTTTGTTGCACACCTTAATACACCAGCTGCTACCCTGTCACAGCCCCTTATCTTCCAGGGATGGAGACTAAGAGTTATTTTCCATATGGCTGTCAAGGAGCTGAGTTTTTCTCATGAGGAAGGTGATCCCAAAAGCTCTCACTAGACCTGGTCAGGCAAGTCTTCTAGTGCGAATGATTGTTTTTCATTAATATTATTTATTTGTACTATAGTTCAGCCTCAGGACCCCAGTCGTCATTCAGGCTTCATTGTGTTAGGCACCGTACCAAAACCTAACACAAAGAGGCTCCTGGCCGCCAGAGACATTAACAGGCTTGGTGGCTTCTTGGGAACGACCTGCCAGCTGTTGGGAAAGAGTCGAGAGAAGGAATGTCCCATCTGCCCCATGCTGAGATGTAAGAAGAGCACAAGACCTGCCTGCTATGGCGGATAGCATTTTTCATGTAGTACCTGACCAGCGCATGACGGGGAGAGGTAACATGAAAATCACAATTATATTTTTGTTATTTACTGTTTATTGACTGTTGTTGTTACCTACCGATTGTCCACTGTGGGTTCAATGCCATGTAAAGAACTACTAAAGACACAGACCCTGCTGCATGGTGCTTGCTTAAAGAGAGGACACAGGGAAGCATGCAGCGAGCAGGACAAGTGCCCGGGTGCGAAGTGGTGTGTGAAGTGTACTTTGGCCCTATTCCCATAGCCTGGGTAGCCAACTGCAGGAGAAGACTCTGTGCAGATGTCAGTTGTGTAGCACCTCCTCTGTGCTGTGCAAAAATACTTAACATCTGAACTCCCCATTTCTATGGCATTGCTTCTCCAGCTTATCAGCTGTCAGATTCTTGCAATATTTTCTAGTGGAGAAGCAGACAGCCTGTCCATGGATCTGAGCCCACAGACCAGAGGTCTATTTTCTTAGTTTTATGAAGGCCTGGAAAGTGACCTCATGGATATTTTCCTTCTCTCAGACACCCACAGATCAGAGGCTGTAAACCTCTGCTCTAGTTTAGAGCAGTGGGTAGGTTTGATACATCAGAAAGCTGGTGATAAAGATTTAGCATATGTGATGTAAACTAGTTAGACTGAATTCTAAAGATAAGCATAACGTGTTCAGAACGACATACAAAAAGCCTGCTTAGATATTAAAAGTTACTGTTGGTGAATTAGGTAAGAAGCTGGTTTTGAGGCTTTTTGTAAGGATGCTGTGCAGGACATTAGACAAATAGGTTTAGGATCAAGATAGGGATGGTAAGCATGTTTGTTTTATTTTGGAGGTGTATTCCTATGGTCCCTAAGACACCAAAGTCTAAATGCAGTGCAAGTGGAAAATTTATGTTCAGTAGGAAAACCTGCTTTTCAGTACCTGGTTGTACCTGTTCAGTACCTGGCTCTAGAATTCAGTTGTTTTGTAGGAAAAGATCAATGAAAGGTGGGCACTGGCAAGCACCCCAGATTCATCCAAAGGGTCTGCATCATGCAGTGGCTCAACCAGCTGTGAGTTTAGCTGTTCATGGGCCCATAGCTTTATGGCAAACAAGGTGCCTGTCAAAGAAGGTCTAGCGGGACAGGTGTCTGGGGAAACTCGTGCAGTGCTCTGGAAGGAGTCAAAGACAGAAGCAAAGGATATGGAGTCATGCATCCAGTGTCTGTCCCTGGTGGTACCCGGGCTATACCAAGTGGAACAGAGTCACATCGCCTATACAGCCCCCTCCTGCTATAGGTGAAAGGGAAGGAGGAGGGCAAATCATCCCACGCTGCGGTGAAATACTCTCAATGCTTGACCTGCAAGGGAGGATGCAAAGCCACTGACTGTGAGGAGGGGCTGGAAGAACTCTCCTTTCCAAGAAACACTATGTCTACTACACCTGCATAACACAGGATGGACTGGGATCTCTCAGGGGCACCGGTTGCTTTGGCGGAAATAGTCCCCTTGAGATGGCCTGTGGTGCTGGTTTTACCCAGTGTCACTGCGACCGCAAAATGGCACAGCAACCGGTGATCCAACTGCTGTAACACGGCAGCTCAGCTTCCCGATGCTGTGGTGTCAAACAAGCTGTGTTGCAAGGGATGAAGGCAGGCCACCTTGTCTGGCCCTGCCTTCCTCCGATACAGCCTCCTCTTGACTGTACATGGAAAAGCATACCAGTGCTGCCCTGGATGTGAGAGGCAGCACCAGCAGGCTTATGCAGTCATTGCTTTTAAAAAGAAGGAAGAAGTCCATGTTAACTGCCTTGTGGTATTTATCTTAAAGCCACCAACACACCTTCTGAGTGGGCTTGGATGATGCTGACCTCTAGTGCCAGCTGATGCGTCCCAGACAAGGCTTTTCAGCAAAGTGCCCTGCAGGCACCTGTGGCAGTGAGAGTCGCAGAGACAACCAGGCAATGAGGAAACAGCAGAACCAAGGTGTTTGGGTTTTTTTCCAAGGAATGAGGAACAGAAACTCAGAAGTGAGGACAATTCCCAGGCTTCCCTGATGGCTACAAAGGCTGGTCCTGTTCAGAGTGTGACTCCAGAAAGCCCAGGAGGTAACATCTCTCAGCAAGCTCCTCCAGTGCCAGTGCTGGCATCCTTTCAGTTTGTGTCAGAATTAATAGAAAAACTTCAAAGTAACCAACACCCTGTAAAAACCAGCCTCCCCTCTCTCCTGAGTCAACCTGGGGAATCGCTTTAAGTGGGTGCATTCGGAGATGGCATTGCTGCAGCTGTGACAGGAACTGTATTCATGCCGGCTGATGTAGAAGTGTTTTGCCCATTAAATTGGTGCCAAGTAATATCCTCCACGGAAAACATCCTAGAGCATAGAGTGGAGCAAAAGTATTGTCTGAGGCATACGAGTCTATCACAGTTATTTTTGTTGCTGCTCTTACAGTTTGTCTCTCTTGCAGGAAAGCAGACTAGTTATTTAAAGTATTTTTTTTAAACAAGAAATTGGCACCAGCTGCTTCTTTTATGCCAAATGTCAGTCTGAAGTGAATTAAAATAGGCAGCTTACAGCTCTTCCCCTTAAACCAGGCGCTGATTAAGGAAATAATGACTGAGCCAAAGCTTCAGAAAGCACTGAGTGATGACTAATCCCCATCAAGGACAAATATTCTATCTTTGATTCATCTCTTACTGATGTGAAAGGGATATTCATAACTTACAAACCCCATTTCCCCTCTCCACAAGCACACACCTCCAAAATTTTCCTCCTGTTTCAAGTAATGTGTGCCATCACATGAAGAGAGGGGGGAAAAAGAATCGTTTCACTCAACTCTCTTTATTCTGTGTGTTTGCTGGCACGTACCCAGTCAGCTCCCAAGTCCTTTGACAGCAAAAGGGAAGAAGAGTTTATAAATTGCCTTTTCTATAAGCTTCAAGTGTTGTTAAGTCAGAAGCAGATGCAGAACCCAATTCGGCTTTCAGTTTCTTTCTCCTGCTTTGGCCCATCAGCCAGGTTTGGGATGATTTCCATCACTTTTACTGGACTCATTAATGTGCTGATGGGTCCCTGCCCTCCACGCTGGGAAGGTGTGGAGGGCAAAGTCCTGCTAGTCTAAGCAGGGGAGGGAAATAGGTGTGTGTGTCTACAGGTGTGGGTGGGTGAGAGTGCATGTGAATTCATGTGTATGTTATTTAGTGTCTCCTACTAGAGAAGCTTTTCTGAGACATAGATGTGCATGTTAAAATAGGAGAATTAGGCATAAATGACATAAAATGAGATTTTTAGCCAGTGTTGTGTTTGCCTCATGTGTAAGTTTGACTAGTAATAAGAGACATAAAACTCTGCTAGGCTTCCAGTTACCCATAAGAGCACATGTATCAAACTGAACTGAATGTTCACTGATAGACACAAAACCAAAATGTTTACAGCATACAGAGCAATAGCAAAGCATACCTCATGCCAGTCCTGGAGTGCCTCTCGCCCATCGGTGCAAGCTCTCCCCTCCCTGGGGGCCTCTTGCTTCTCCCTCCAACCCCCCTCTCTTTCTCAGTCCTGTCCTCTTGGACTTCCCTCCTCCTCCTCCTCCTTATGGTTACCTCCCTGAAGCACTCCTGTCCATGCCAACCTTCCTCTCCACCAGCAGTGCTTGTCCTCATATATCTCGGCCTGGGTCTCACATAACCTCCTCCCATGCCCTCCTGTTTGCATACCCTCCATCCCCATCTCTTCTTTGCCTTTTACTTCCCCAGACACTTGTCTCTGGTCTTGCCATCTCTCTCCTATGTATCTCCTACTGTCGCTATAAAGCTCCTAGTAGCTATTCCTTGCCCATTATATAAGAAGAGAATGCTTCACTTAATTTCTGCATTATCTTTCATTCCTGGGGCTGCTGCAGTTGTCTTCTTCCTGTGTTTTCTCCGGCATCGAAGCATTATATCACAGAACTGGAATTAAAGTACATTTTGCTGCTAAACCAGAATGCTTTTCTCTACCATGCACCTCTTGGGCTTTGCAGAGGCTTAGCTTGTCCCTGGTATTGTGTCTTCTTCCTCCATCCATGCTCCACGTGCTGCGCTTGTGGCAGGGGCTGGCTAGGTGAGAGGGCAGCCGTGCTGCACGGAGGCAGTGGCTGCTTTGGCAGAGTCGCAGCTGTGCTTCCTCTTGGCTTTCTGATATAAAAAAAAAAAGAGTGCAAATAAAGGTGTGTGTGTTGTATTTGCTTAGTAAAGTCAGTCATTCTGCTCTGTGCCTCCTTTTGGTTTTACCGGAGGGATGTATCTCTAATTTGAGACTGCAGTAAACTCAGCTGGAGTTCAGGGGACTGAGGGCGTGGGAGGGAGGTGACAAAAGGAGGTGAGCTTATTCCTGAAAAACCCCAACATTTCTGGCAAAAAGGCACAGAAGAAAAGGCAGTGCCTGCTTCCAGAGGCACCTGGCATACCAGGGAGGTATGGGGACCAACCGTGGTGTGAATCACTTGTCTCCAGTAGCCCCACAGCTCCCAGTCTGCATCAAGTGCTGTGTGCCCCAGGCTGGATCTAAACGTGATGGATGAGGAGCTGCTTGGCTTTGCATTTACAGCATAGATAACAGTGTTATTCTAAGAAAAATGTCTTCACGTTGCTCTATCAGTGCCTGAAGTCACCAGCTGAAAAGCAATGAGGGGAAGGAGGCGTCTTGTGTTGTGTTTACTTACGCAGTCCTCTGCAGGATTACTGGTAATGAAGAGAGCAGGGTGCAAGTACTCCCTGGGGTACATCCCTCTTTCTTAAAAACCACGATCAAAGTATGTCATCCTCCTATAACCTCTCTCCCCTCCACCATGTGCAAACCAAATCAGACACGCAAAATTCAGATTTTTCTTCAAGCTCTCTGGCACCTCCGTCTTTGGTGGAATGGCAGTTTCCCAACGGCAGGAGGGGGCCTTGAGGACCTGACCCCAAACCCAAGCACCAGCCCCCAACAAGGTGCAGTTTAAGACGTCTTTGTTCCTTGGGAAACATGACTGCAGTGGCTTAGAAGAGATTTAGGAGGGCATTACTGTACGGAGTGAGTTCAGAAGTGACCCACCAGGTACCTGGGTAGAAAGACCGTCTCTTTTAAGACCTTCCCTATGCCACATATTTATTTTAATTAGGTCCTGATGCTGCCTCCTGCAGTGCCTGGGTGCTGCTGGTGTTGGTAGATAACAGCAGGAGCTATTTGGGCAGGACACACAGGCTGTTCAGTCTGATTCCTTCCCCTTCAGGAGAAGGCATGGGCTCGGGTTCAGTTAGACCTTCCCTCTCCATTAGCTGCTCGTTTGCTAGGCTCACCTTCCCCTAACGAGGCTGGAGAAGCTCCTCAGCCATACCAGATGTCCGACTGGTGATGATATTCCCCCCGAATCATGTCACCACATTGTAAAGTGTTACTCACCTGTACTGTATAGAGACCACGAGGACATAATAAAAAGCCTGAGACTACTTGCTCTCTGCCTGAGTGTCTGAAAAGGTGCGAGTTGAGCATGTTTTTCCTGTGTAGAGAGGACAGCGGGGACTGTGAGCCTGGGGATGGAGGGGAGTCTCCTAGCGGAATTGCTGAGGAGGAAAAGGATGGGAAAGGCTTGTGCCTTCTGGGGCCCTGCCCTCATCCTGTGTGCTGGTTTCACTGGTGCAGACATGCCGGGTGGGGCAGCGAAGAAGGGACATGTTAACTCTAAGCAGTCGATCTCCTCTTTTGAAGCAATTTAGATCCAGTCTCCCTGGAGGTATAGTTTGGGGAGATAAGTCAGAAATATTGTCAGTAGGATCTAGGAGACTATAAGGAAGGTAAATCTGAAGAGCTTTCCACCAGTGCATTGCTGTCCTTTTCTGGGTACACCCTGCTGCTGCCTGTGATGGATTGCCCGCCCCAAACCCCAAACCGAAGGACCTGAGCGCAAGCAACATCAGGGGCATCCATTCTTGGAGAAGGCTGCAGCAAAGGTTCCCTGCAGCGAGGGGCTGCTGGTGCCTGCCCAGGGTCAGAGCTGAGTGGGAGCGCTGGCTTCAGCCAGGGGAGGCAGGCAGCACGGGGAGAAGTGGCGGCCAGTGCAGGCGGGTGGCCTGAGCAGTCCTTCATCGCAGACAGATTGCCCGCTCCGCTGAAGCGGGTACCTCACGGAAACCACACATAAACCTGCAGGACCCTCCCAGGGGGGAAGCCAGGGCTGCAGCAGTGGGTAACTGCTTGTTCAGCCATGCTCTAGGGGGAAAATGGAAAACCAAGCATGTCTCTCCCTGCTGGGACCGTGGTGGGGGGACACGGGGCTGCTGAAACAGCCAGTCGGCTCTCTCCAGCCTGACTGCCTCTGTGCACATTCTGCTGTCCTGCGGGGAGAAGTGGCCGCGTGTAGGGCCACACTCTTCATCAGCCAGTTCACCCTCTGACATGCAGCCAGAAGTTGCCACAGCAAAAGTGACACAGCTGGGGCATCAGCCTTTCCCTCGGACCCGATGCCATGGGTGGCATGGCTCCCACCTGCCCCTCGGCAGCGGTTTGGTCATGCTGCCTTATTGCCAAGCATGAAAACAAGTGCCAGGTGTGCTCCCCATACCAGGGCCAGTGGTGGGGGATGCACAAGCAAGCACTCCCAGGAAAGGGAGCAGTGTGGATGGATTGAGACGATCAGGCCATGAAGAGCAAACGAATGCCTTCTCCATCTACAAAAAGCACTCCTAGGCTCCAGCAGGCAGCTGAGGTCTCAGCTTGATCCATCCTTGGAGGATAAACAGAGGAGAGGTGAGCAGGACTAGGCTGGCGAGTCGCCGGCAAAGCCTGGGATGAGGGTTGGAAGTAGGGATGGCACTTCCATAAGTTCCATAAGGAACCAGAAAGGCAAGGGTTGGCTTAGCAGGCAGGGAAAGCACATTTGGGGACCATGATGTGCATGAGCTAGAGGCAGGCAGAGAGAGCCAGAGAAGTCAGAGCGAGTTGGTGAGTCCCAAGGGCCAGTTTAAGGAGTCTGGATGAGCCTGGGTTTGCTGGGGAAGGGTTGGGCAGCAGCTGAGGGCAATCCCCGGTACTAAAGGGGGAAGGAGACCAGAGTGAGGGTGGCTGGGGGTGTTAGCAGGAAATTGTGTGGTGGGAGATCTGTGGCAGTATGGGTTCAAGCAGCTCCCTGGGGGTTACAGCTTGTCTGGAGAAAGGGCTTCAATGGGGAAGGGCTGAGGCCAAGCAGAGCATCTCCTGAGGAGGTCTGGCAAGTGAGGGAGGGCAGTGACCTGGATCCGGCCTGGCCCTGGGTGCAGGGCACTCTTTGCCTGGTACACAGCCTACCCTCCCTGCCAAGAGGTGAGTGTTTGCTACTTGGTCTGCACAGGGTTGTATTAAAAAAAAAATAAATTAAATGAGCTTGTTTTTCTCTGCAAATCAGTGCAGTGGAATTTATCAGTACCTCTGTCTTCTTTCTATCCTTCTTTTTTTGCCCTAATTCCCTTCTATTTTTTTTTATTGCTTTTCCTTTTCATCTGCTGCTTCTTTCTCTAAGCCTGTCTCTGAGCCAAAACAATTTACATGCATCCAAGGAAGGATCTGTCATTAGTGCTGCTCTGTCTCTCCTCTTAGTTAGGATATATTTAGCCATTGTCTTCTTTTTTTCAGTGGCTTTAAAGAGCAGGTGCTGGGAACAGAAAGAAAAGATTAAAAATACCTGCTGTCAGGTACCTCTCCCTACGCAGATGTGCTCCAGCACTGTGCAAAGAGAGCACGTGAGCAGAGTGGATAACAGCTGCCCCTTGAAAAGCTCATTTGTAATTCTAATTTTTTTATTTCAATAATCTCTTTCCGCACTGCTGCAAATTTCCAGAGCAGCTATTTCCTCTCGTGTTTCATGTGAACACTGAGTGTGCTTTTGTCGGGAATCAATTAAATGCCCCGTGGGTTACGGTGAGGGCCTGTTGTCACACAGGAGCCACCAAGGGATGAGTGTCACTGCCTACATGGGCAGCTGCCCGTCCTGCAATGGGGTGGGGGTTACCCTGGGCAGGGAGGCACAGACGGAGCAAGGCTCACCTCCAGCCACATGGGCATGGCATCCTGCAGCAGCCCCTGACTGTCCCTGTCTCGTAAGCTGTGACCGTTGCCAAGACCCACCTGCAATGAGGCTCCTCGGGAACCCTTTGCAAACACCCTGCTGCTGTTGCAGCCTTGGCGGCTTCCTCACTCCTCCTGGGCACTGTTGCCAGCTTCCAAGTGATGCCGCTCTCCTGCCTGCACAGCACCAACCCCCTGTCACCAGTGATCCCCTGCCAGCACCTCTTTCCCCATCTCCTTTGCCTACATCTCTCCTTAAACACAATCAGAGCTTAACAACAACTTGCTGGTGGAGGAAGGGGCTGTGCAACATGAGCAGTGCCTTTAAGTCTCTCCCGTCTACTCCTTTGCATTCAGCATCTCCCTGATTTCTTGTAGGCAGCTCTGGGGGACTCGCTGGGCTTCTGGCAGTCTCTGCTGGAGCAATGCAGGGAGCATGCAGTGCTGTCTTCAGGTTTCACCGTTCCTGATTGCCACCTCTGTGCTTCCCCATCACTTTAGGAGAAATCAGGTGTCAGGCTCCTCAGTGAGCAGTGTCGTGGTTTAGCCCCAATCAACAACTAAGCACCACGCAGCCACTCGCTCACTCCCCCCTGGTGGGATGGGGGAGAGAATCGGAAGAGCAAAAGTGAGGAAACTCATGGGTTGAGATAAAGACAGTTTAATAGGGAAAGAAAGAGCTGCGCACGCAAGCAAAGCAAAACAAGGCATTCATTCCCTGCTTCCCATGGGCAGGCAGGTGCTCAGCCATCTCCAGGAAAGCAGGGCTCCATCACGCATAACTTGGGAAGACAAACGCCATCACTCCCAACATCCCCCACTTCCTTCTTCTTCCCCCAGCTCTATATGCTGAGCATGACATGATCTGGTGTGGAACACCCCTTTGGTCAGTTTGGGTTAGCTGTCCCGGCTGTGTCCCCTCCCAGCTTCCCGTGCCCCCGGCACAGCATGGGGAGCTGAAAAAGTCCTTGACTGGTGTAAGCGCTACTGAGCAACAACTAAACCATCTTCACATTATCACCATTGCTTCAGCACAAATCCAAAACACAGCCCCATACCAGCTACTACGAAGAAAATTAACTCTATCCCAGCTGAAACCAGGACAAGCAGGCCTGGCCCACATCTTCTGCGATGCAGTGAGACCCCAGCAGTGTGGCTTGCCCCAACTCTTCCTCTCCTCCTCCTCCCTGACTCCCCTTCCCATCCATTTCTGTATCCTCCCCTTCTTATTCCACTCAAACCATATAAAAATACAAAAAATACCTCGTACCAGGATCTGTCTTCAGAGCTTGGCTATGCTCTGGGGCATATGTGCAAGGCACTTTGCACCCTGCCACCAGTCCTTCATTTCCCTGTTAGCTGCATAATTTGTGTAGTTTTGGGGCTGAAAACTTTATTTTCCTGTTTTTCAAGGTTGCTGGCACTTCACAAATGCTAACCCAGAAACAACAGCAGCAACATCTGGGGCTGAGTGGTTTTGTGTTTTGCTTCTGGTGGGGAAGCTGGTAGCTGTACCCCTGCAAATGCCAGTGATGCGCCAGCAAAGGGCAGCTGTGGATGCTGCTCTCTCAACTGCAGGTGGTCCAGTCATCTCCCAGCCCAAGCATTCAGGGTCCCCCCAGTGCACCCTGCCTGGGTTGCCAGGACCTCCCTGGTGGAAATGAAACCCTGAGAGGGCCAGTCCCCATGGATGGGAGGTGAGCTTCATCCCGGCAAGGCTGCGGCACTGTTACGGGAAGGGAGCTCGGCCCGAGGCGTTGCGACACAGATGAGTTTTTTGTGTTCCAAAACAAGGGCTGATAATAGAGGCAACCGAGCTGGAGCCGCAGGAGGCTGCTAAGCTAAATGAGACAGGAAGCACGTAATTAAATTAGATATAGAGCAGAATAAAGACATCTGAGTACACGTACGTCGTTGGGCTCGGAGGCTATTGCATAATGCTACTGAAGAGCTCTGCTTTATAAAATATTGCATCTATCACATCCCATGTTGGTGAGCTGCCTATCCTTGAACAGCATCTCCCACCCCTTTGAAGGGGAGAGTTAAAAATCGTCCCCAAGGGAGCAGAGCTGCCAGCCAGTGATTTGTGCAGGGGGCTGGTGGCCACGGCAGAGTGGGAGGCGGGTCTGTCCCAGCCTTGGTGGGGAGGATGTCACCGAAACATTCCTGTGCCGTGTCCCAGAGCCATGCACTGGTTTCAAACACCCAAGCGTGGGACTCCGTTGTGAGCATGGCATTTCCTATGGCTTTGTGCTTCTTCTGGCTGAGTGACTGTGGTGCCCAAGAAGACACAGCCTTTGATTGACTCTTTCCCTCCCAACGAGGATTTATAGAGGTCTCTCCTTCCCCTGGGGGCTTGCAGAAACCAAGTCCCCACCACAGGCATTTCCTCACTTCTGCCTTGCCATCAGCTTTGCCTTCACCTCAGCCAAGTGCTTCAAAAGCTGCTGCAGAGGGGACAAGGTAAAACCACACGTGCACTTGCCCAACACACTTTATTTCTGGGGGAAAAAGGAGTGGAGAGGCAGGGGCTGAAGCAACGCGGAGGTTTCAGCAGGCTGTAATATCAAGGCAGAGATCTGCAGAATTTCTCTGCTATGGGTTTGCATCGCCCATGCTCCTCTCCCATGGGCCATTGGTTGTTGCTGCCATCCCAGCTGTGTTTTTGCCATACAGTTACATTTCCCCAGCTGCTTCAAGCAGCACGTGGCTCCCAGCACAGTGGCTGTCTCAGGGACCATGGATTTACTGCCAGAAGTCATCTGTCCTGTGTGTCTGTAACACGTGCCCAGCCTCCTGGAGGCTTTGCTTTAGGCATAACCTGCTCAGGGGATGCCTCAAACACCAGGGAGAGGCACTGGAGCATCCCGTGACTTTGCAGATCTGTAGGTGGGAGAATGGGCTGCAGCGCATGAGCACAGTTTTAAAGGGAAAAAGGACACAGATCAAGTCCCGCTTAACACCAGACGTGGCCCAAAATGATGAGACGAAACAACAGCAGGGCATCGCTGAGCACTGCATCTGAGCAGAGGACTGGGGAGGAGATAGGGAGGGAGAGGCAGGTAATGGAGGAGGAGGGCCGTTACCATCCTGGGCCCATGGCTGTTATTGTTGGCCAACTGCTACAGCGAGGAGGTGAGTGCAAAGGGTATGTGTGCATGGCCAGTGCTGAAATACGCAGGTGTGACCCTCTCCTGCAGGTACCAGGAGCCCGCACCCACATCAGCATGGCATTGCTGCTGCGGCACCAGTGCTCCCAGGGTGGCAGTGAGCTGGAGTGGAGCACCAGGCTGATGTGGCCAAGCACTTCCAAAACCTGTGTTAGATCAAGTGATGTCCGTGCTGTGGGCATGCACAGACCTTATTAGCATCTGTGTAGGCAAAGGCAATTTTACAGCCCTCTCACCCTTATTCTTCCCCTTCTTTCCTTAAATCCACAGCAAGGATCACAGCTCTAATCATGATTTTAAGGCACAGTGAAGACATGAACAGGAGCTTTCCATAGCTCCAAACATTTATCTGTAGCTGAATATCTGCTAACCAAGAAGCCTTAAACTCCTTTATTCAAGTGAAAAAGAGCTGTTGGGAAGAGCCTGCTCTTGTCATTAAAGCCAAGACAGGACTTAAAAACGTGTGTTCAGTCATTAGTCCTGATGCATTTTTTCTGGCTAGCTGTGGGCAAGACAATTCACTGGCTTTTTCTAAGTGGTGGGAGAAAGACAGGAGTCCCCATTACAGTTCAAGGGAGCTGAGCTGCTTAGTGCTCCTCTGAAAGTCACCCATCCTGATACCCTCATGCTTCTCTTCCCTGAAGGCAGCTTGAGAGGAACCTTTCTCCCTGGCCCGGGGCTGAGATGGCTGTGTGCTGCCGCCTCCCCTGGCACGGCTCATCTCCCACAGGCAAGATGCTCCAGCAATGTCCTGTGCATGATTAATGCAGGTAGCAAGGGTAGGAGACAACCTGAGCTCTGGAAAAATGTCTGTGCTGGCTGCAGAGCTGGTAATAGCGGGGACCAAGTGGGGAGGAAGGAAGAGGATGAGGAGTGGAGATGGCAGCTCTTTACCTTTGCCCTGGGATGACCATGAGCAGGGGGATTTAGGGTCACTCCTCTGAGAGCTACTGACTGGGGAATTGCAGGGAGGGCAGCTCTCTGGGACCCTGCGTGAGCCTGACCTTGGCATGGGGGACCTGTTTGCTGTCATGGACCTCTCTGCTTGTTGCACCAGACCTTGGGGTTCCTGGTGCACAGTGTCTGTCACTGATTTAGCTTTCTCTTCATCCTTCTGTTTTGCTGATTCAATCCTTCCTCTCCAGTTTCCAACCTTTACCCTGCTTTTAGTCTCTTTCTATCTTCAGTTCATATTTGGATCCACCTCTATCAGATGCTTTCCCACCCTTTGCTCAGACTTTCTTTGATGTGCATCCCCTCCCCTTCTCTTCTCCCACCATAAACCCAGCAGAGAATTTGTGATGAAGAAGTACGACTTCTGCCAGCACGTGGGGTCAGACATCGGTCCTTCTTTATTCTATCTGTGGACTGGCAGTGTAATCTGGGGACATGTGGAAACATTACACTCTTCTGCTCTATAAGCAGTGCAAGGGGGGGGCGTATTGCATTGCCCTGGGGAGTGCAAACCCTTCCCCCGGGCTTTGATCTGCCCCTGGGATGCTGCAAAACAGCCTGACTCTGCTGGGGACTGGCATCCCCTGCTTAAACCAAGCAGGGGAAAAGCATGCTGCTGCAATGCCACCACGCCAGCCTCTGCAGCGCTGGCAGGATTGGAAGTCCTCGGGCAGCAGTACGGAGCTGATGAATTGCCGTGCATTAAGGCGTCTGTCCTGTCCCTCTCGCTCTCCCCATCTGCGTACCCGCGCGCCGGCGGTTACTCAGCAGGCTCTGCACGTCGGTGGAAACGAGCCTGTTTTTTCCTGTTATCGAGGAAGCAGTTATGACTGTGATGCTCAAGGACAAGCCTGGGCCTCCCATTCCCCCCTCCCTTAACAGCACAAAAGAAGCCTACCTAAGCCGTTATCTTCGCAGGGCTCTGCCAGAGCAGCTTTTGGTTGGCTGGAGGCTGGAGCGATGCTGGGTCCCCCTCCCAGCACTCCCGCCTCCCACCCAATATAAAGCACAGCTCCTCACCGCTTTTCCAGCCGACAGCACACGACCACGGGCGCAGGTGGTGCCATAGCTGCCTGTTGCATGCTCCTGCTGCCGCCGTAAGGACCCGATGAGTTGCTGGATGCCTGGGTGCCCAGCTCTCAGCATGTGCCGGGGGTTAGCTGCACTCCCCATCACTTGCCTGGAAAGGTAAGGGGCTTCGCCACACAACAGTTCTGGGATGCAGAGGGTTAGCTGGAAAAGATGCACCTAACTTCAGAGCGGCTGGGCCAGCCTCTGCTGCTGCGGCGGTGACGTTTCGGTAGAAATTGGGGTGCAGACCGCAAGGAAACATGCAGCGAAGGATGGCCAGAGTGATTTGTTTTGGCTGCATCCCCAGGAGGGGAACACAGATGTAAAACATGCAGGGGGAGAGGAGGCTGGCTAGGGCAGCCCTGCGTGTTTCCAGGTGGACGAACATACGAGGGTTGTTTCTCTGGCTCCATCTCTGCAGAACTTGCTTCAGGTTGACAGCAGCAGGACTATTTTTGTCAACACGGTCGAAATGTTAAGTGACATGTTGCTCCTCCTGCCAAACATGGCTACAGAGCCCCACGCCGCCGCTTGACATTTAAACACTTATTTTTGTATGAGTGCCTTGGGATGCCTGAATGAGCTGCAGCACACAAATAGCAGCAGGGCCGCTGCTGCCTCGGGGGGACCCTGGGGAGAGGAGCCGCTTTGGCAGCAGCTCCTGCCATATTGCCGCAGAGACCTCCCGGCAGGCAGGTGCCTCCGTGCCACCGCCACAGAGCTGCGGTGGCAGGCAGCCGCGTCCCAGGGTCTCGCAGAGAGGGCTCTGGCACAGGAGCATCGTGCTACCACTGGGCTCGCTGGGTCTTGAAGGCATGGGGTAGGTGGATGATGCCACCGGGGAGTACAGCCATCTCCATGGGGTGATGGCAGGCTCCTGGTGACTCAAGGACACCCCCAGAAAAAAGCAGGGGAGCATCAGCCCTGCTGCAGCAGCCTCTCAGCAGGGAGATGCTACCGCTCTGCCGAGCAGAAAGCAATCACTGTGTTTTTTCAGTGTTTTGAGAGCAGCATAGCACTGCCAGGAGAAGGGGATGGGAAAAGGAGCCAGGTTAGCTCCAGGGAGCTGGGGGCGGGGGGGGGTGGCTCCAGCTGGGCACTCAGCAGCTGCTCTGTTACCTGCCCCGGAGGAAAAAGCTCGCTATGCTTTATAAATGCATGTGGCGCTACCTGGGAAGCAAGCAGGAGGAAACAGTCCCCTGGGCTTAATGTACTGCTGAGCGTAGTTGCCAGGGAGCAGAAAAAGCGATTGAGGGAGCATTTATTTTGTACATCAGAAGGCAAAGAAGCAACTGAAGCCGAGGACTGAGGGCTGCCCCTCCGAGCTGTGTCGGGTCCCTGGGGTGCAGCCTCTGTGAGGCGGGGGAGTGGTGGCTGCAGTTTGGAGGTCCTGCAACCCCACCTCTCCCTTTCCTCCCTTCCAGAGCCAAGGATCTGAAGACCCGCTTAGGGATGCTGCTTCATAAACCAGAGCTGGGACACAGGATCGGGACCTCCAGCAGATTGCAGCTGGGCTCCAGGCGGAGGTAAGCCAAGCGGTGCAGTGTCCCAGCTTCAGCCCAGGACAGGTCCCCGTGGACCAGGCTGTCCTGGGGGATGCTCCTGCCCATCTGCGCAGCAGAGAGGACAGAACGCAGCTCGCCCTCCCCACGGTCCCACCCCGGCAGGCGGGGAAGGCGGATCACTTCCCAGCTCCACCAGTTATAAAATCAGACTGGGGAACTGTGATGCTCTGGCATTAGGCACAAGAAAGCAGGTCCTTAGCAATAGGCCAGAAACTCAGAAGGCTCCCGCAATTCCTGGTGTCTTCAACCACTGCCTGGGACCCCCAGGGAGTGCAGGCAGCATTACAAATAAAATACTAAATATTGCTGCTGAAGGCAAGGCATCTTCTTGCAGAGAAGGCTCTGCTGGG
The DNA here is from genome assembly GCA_013400875.1 of Anhinga rufa. Classification (NCBI taxonomy): domain Eukaryota; kingdom Metazoa; phylum Chordata; class Aves; order Suliformes; family Anhingidae; genus Anhinga; species Anhinga rufa. The sequence continues at coordinate 3,808 of VZTV01005220.1, read as the reverse complement.
CTTGTACCAGCAGAAGAGGGCTCCTCTGAGTATCTCCCCGAGAAGCTACCTGGCCAAAGCTGCCCTATGGAGCTGAGGTGTGGCGAGCTGTCGGGGAAGGTAAAAGAAAGGGAGAAAGGAAAGAGAGCCCACAGGTAATGGACACCGGGGTCTCACTTTGGTTGCCTACCGAGTGCTGCTGCCTTCCTTCTTGTACTGCCTCCTATTAACGGGGCCGTTTGACTGAAGCGCTCCCATCCTTCACTGTAGGGCAGAACTGTCGGTGGGACAGTGAGCCTTATGTCTTTTTGTATTTTCCAGAGACTCCTCACAAGAGGTACTTGAATGGAGGGAGTCCTTCGACCAGCTCCTGAAGAGTAAAAGTGAGTAGGATCTTGTTTTCTTCTCTTGGAGAGAGCACATAGGACAAACATGCTCCCAGTGAGCAAGGGGGTGACTGTATGCCGGGAGCCAGTGTACGAGGAAATCTTGTCTCCTCCTCAAACGAGACAGTTTAGGATTTAGAAAGAGGCCCCTTTCCTGCCCTGACAGAGCTGATGCATGGGACTCATTGCCTGGCTTGTGAAGCTGTACCCATTTCTGCTGGATGGGTGCTTTTTGGGGGGCACAAGCACTGCCTCGCAACGCCTTGCTGCTGCCTCGGGACAGGAGCATTGTCATGGGCATCCTGTGGGCAGCGGTCCGTGCCATGCCCTGACCGTCCCTTTCTCCACGCTCAGGAGAAGGCAGTGCGTCTGCTCTCAGTGTCCTCCTTTGCACAGCAATGCAGCCACCTCCCCACAGGCTTTTGTTGCTCAGAAAACTGCGTTGCTGCCCTCTGTCTGTCTATCTGTCCTGTGCCTCCAGGGACGGCTATTCCACAGGGAGAAGGAATTAAGCTGAGTTACATATAGCCATTTTTCCCTCCAATATTTGCGTATGGTGATGCGCAGGGTTCCTGTAAGGTGCTGTCTCCCTCTCCCCCACGCAGACAGTACCTCCAGACCCAGAGAGAGGACCTTTTTTTGAGTCCCACATGTAATCCCTTCCTAACGCTGGGCTTTACAGCAGGTCCATAATGGCAGAAGTGCCAAATTTTAATACAAAAGTAATTGTCTACCTTAAAAGCTATTCCACAGCAAGAGATAGTCCTTCCATAGTGCTAGTTTGGGGCTAGGTGTATTTTTATTCAGCCTTCCTCACGTGCTGTGATGGCTAACAAGCATCTCCAGCTTTGTAACTTAATACATCCCCCCAGCCTGGCTCTGAAATCCTTGCCGCAATTACTCTCCCATACTCCTCAGCATCTCGTTCCCTCTAGATTTCAGCTGAGAAATAAAAATAAAGCCATTGCTGCTTGGTTCCTGCAGGCGTAATGATACCTCAGTGGATTTCTCCTTAGGTAGAATTAGCTCTTTTCCGAAGCTGTAAAGAAAATACTCTGAAGCCTCATTACAGAAAGGTCAGATAAATAAACCAGAGGATTACTTGTCTGTGGGAAAGGATTTTATTGGAGTCTAGTGGCCAATTAGCAAGGTCTCAGAGGGTGGAATTTGCCCGGAGGGAAAGGAAATCTGCAGATGTCATGGTCTGAGCTCCCAGGGTGATGCTCACTAGCAGCGCTGTGTCTGGCAGCCATCCTCCTCTTCCTCCCCCTCTCTGCCCTGTTAACTGCTCTTCTCTCCCCTCCCCAGGTGGGGTGACGGCCTTCCACACCTTCCTGAAGACGGAGTTCAGTGAGGAGAACCTTGACTTCTGGCTGGCATGCGAGGACTTCAAAAAGACCCGGTCGAAAACCAAGCTGGCCTCCAAGGCCAACAGGATCTTTGAGGAGTTTGTCCAAAGCGAGGCACCCAGGGAGGTGAGAGCCTTTTCTGTCTCTCTCCTGTGGCACTGAATAGGGTGAGAAATTAATAGAATATCCTGGTGGGTTTTATTAAGTGGGAAGATGTGCTCTTGTTTATGAGAGCTTCATTTCAACTTCATGTGGTCTACCAACACGAAGGGATGTAAAGGCTTGCAAGCATCTTCGCCCTCCTCTGAGGATGAAGAAAACAGTTTTCCTCCCCCCGTGGGAGGGGAGTTAATGCCGAGTTAATCTTTGTGGACGCTGCTTCCTTGCAGGTGAATATCGACCACGAAACCAGGGAGATCACCCGGAAGAACCTTTCGGGTGCCACCTCTGCTTGCTTCAACGAAGCCCAGGCCAAGACCCGCACCTTGATGGAGAAGGACTCCTACCCCCGGTTCCTGAAGTCTGCCTCTTACCAGGACATGACCAAGCAGGCCACCAGCCGCGGCATCAGCAAGCGGTCGCATACCTGACCCGAGCCCGAATCCACCACGGGGGGACAAGTCGGGGGACCAGGCAGAGGCTGAGAGGCAGCGTGCGAGGGCTGAGGTCTGCGTGGTGGGGCTTCGGCTGAAGTCCTGGCATTTCAGGAGGACCCCCAGGACCTCAAGCGCTTCCGCTTCTCACCGAGCTGCTGGGAAGAGAGGTCCTCCCTCCCCGGAGGAGCGGAGCGGGTGGGGACGGCTCGCATGCCACCTTGCAGCACGGCCAGAGACCTGCACCACCACAGGGACAGAAAGAAATCGGATTTGAGTTGCAAGACCAGGAAAAAGAGGCTGGATTCCCCTGAGCGCCTGTAACCAGAGAGCTCCAGCCTGCTCTCAGGACAATGTCTCTGGCTGCAGCATCAGCCGCCGGCTGCAGAGCCAGCACAGGAGCCTGCCATTCCCCCAGTGCCCGGTGCAGCTGCCCCAGACCTGCCTGCAGGGCTTTTTCTATGAGGGAATGGCCAGAATAAAAGTCCAAAGACAATGTGGCATCTTCAGCCGGAGGGACCCTGTGCCTGCATTCTCCTGATCCTGAGATCCTTACTCTGCTGTTGCCTACGCATGCTCTGCATCAAAGCTTTGCACCTTCTTCCAGTACAGCATATCCCTAGCAGTGATGTTTTTATCCCTTGCTTAAGCTGCATGACCTTTAGATTGCACATAATCTTAGGTCAAATGCATAACTTTTTATTACTATTACTGTTATTTATTTTATCATTATTATTATATATCTATTTATTAGAAGAGCACTGCTCAAAGCATATGCATGTCCCTTGTTCCAAGGAGCTTGTAAATGAAATTATTTTGGATATTATAGCATTTAGCATGCCTCCCACCTTTTCTGTATAATAATATGAAGGATGTCCAGACAGATCTGTAACAAGACCATGGAGCAAGGTACGCGAATAGGAGCAGCGAGAGCTGTGGTCCAGCAGGGCTGCTAGAGGGGTCTAAGCCGGCAGGTTTCCGTGAGCTCGGAGAACCACTGATGGCAGTAAAAGGATGCTTCGCGGTCTGTGCTGTTTCTTTTCTCCCCTTAAAGATGTGGATGGTATCTCGGCACAGAGACTAGCAGCTTGTTCTAGACAGAGAATAGCGATGTATAACAGGCACTTTGGTGAGTGATCCTATTGAAAACTTATGTTTTACACATGGGAGAGAAAACCTGGGGCTTTCCTCTGGTTTAAAATTGGGCTTGGCATTCCCATGGCCGCTGAAACCGGTCTGCAGCCACAGCACTTTACCAGAAAGCCGGGGAGTCAAGTGAAATGCTGTGAATTCAGGGTCTCGGGGGGGGGGGCGGGGGGGCAGCAGGACATTTCATCAGTTCAGACCTGTGGTGTGAACTCTTCAGAAAGCCCCTCTGAGCAGGGATTTCTGGGTCCTGCAGCCACCCTGGAAAGCTGTGGATCCTGGCTGGCAGCAACAGTGCCAGCAGCCGCGTGGGTGGGTGATGGGGAACCCACCAGCGGAGGTGCTGGGCTCCCAG
>VZTV01005219.1:0-10873 GCA_013400875.1 Anhinga rufa | reverse complement strand
CCCTGCAAGCTCATGAGCAAAGATCTCCTTTCCCCTTTGAGAACGGTGAATCTCATCAGATGCCAGGAAGCCAGGTGCTGTGTAGGCCATCCCATTATCAAAAAAAAAAAAAAACAAAATTGTGGCAATGACACCCACCACAGACCCATACATTAATAGACTGGGTGCATCTGTTCCTTCCAGTGTCGCTGCCTGCAACTGGAAGGAGAGAGGAGAAAATAACCTGTTTTCCAGAGTCCCTTACTAGCCGTCCTAAGGCCCTGAAGTATGTTTTGATTGCCCTTGGACTACATGTTGCAGTAACGTTGAAGACTTTATGGCACAAAATTAACTACACTGTATTTAACAATCTCTAATCCAGAATAATCTGCAATTTGTGTCCTGGTCACTTTTAAGAATCAGTTCAGTTCTCTGCTTTATTTGTTGTCTCATTACACGCCTCAAGATTTTATAATTTCTTATCTCGATTTGTCTTCAGTTATGCGGGTTTTAGTTGAATGGAGATCAGTCGTCTGTTAATTTAGGATCCTTAACACAGGGGAAAAGATCTCACTTAGGATACACAGGCACAAATGTCCATCAAGTGTTGCCTCACACAGATTGAAGCTACATAGTTTGAGATCTTAACAATGACAAATAACTTCAATCTTACTTTTTAGCCATAGTTTTCATAGAACAAGAGATGATGGGACCGCTTAGGTTATTTAATCCAGTTTCCCTCAATTCTTGGCAGTCACAGAGAGCCTCAGTAAGTTACAATTAATGTAGGAATTTTTTAGTGTTTAAGGCGAAGATCTCAAGACAGCAACGTGCTATAGGAAAACAGCAGGGAAGAGATAAGAAATATTGTCAGTGCCTTGGTACTCATAGCAGCAGTGAATCCTGAGTGGAAGTGTTGAATCCTAAGTGGATTCGAACCACAACGCTGTAACATATCCCAAACAGAGAATGCAAAACATCTCCAGACGTTCATGCCAATTTGTCCTGGGATAGATTTATTCGTTATTCCAGATAAAGCTTAAAGCAGCATCAGAGAACAAGGCCCACTAATGGCAGTAGAGCACTGCCTAAAGCCAAGTCCAATATTTCTGAGAAAAAATAATCCGCCTTCACATAAGCCAGTTGTCCGTCCAAGGCAATTGTCAGAAACGTTGAAGTTCAAAAAACACAATACTTACATTTTTTCTGTATGTGTGAAAGAATAAAATATATACTTAAAACTGAAATTAGTTTATTAATTTATGGAAATGTCTATATCTGACTATTTTCATGTTTGGCTTCTATTAATTTAAATTAAAACAAACAAAACCCCCACCATATTAAAGTGGACTTTTTAGATATCAGTTCTGATTTGTATTTCAAACTTACTAAATTTGGTACTGGTTTTGTGTTTTCAAGGCTTCTGACTTGGCGACCAGTTGGTGGGGAGCTTGGCTCTGGATCTCCCTCTGATGCAAAAGAAAAACTGGTAAGCTGCTGAAATAAAAAATATTTTAAAAGCTTGCAAGAGTTTGGTACATGTGTGTTGTGGTATAGAATAAGTGAAAAGTATACTTGGTTTAAACCCTTTTTTCAATTTTGATTTACTTGAAAGAGTTTTTTCCAGGAAAAGAGCTACTTAATGCTTAAAAATTACAAGGAATTAATTGAGGAAGAAAAGTATGTATTTGTTTACAACAAAGTTGACTTCCGGAAGTTGGCTGTAGGTTGTTATCTGCGTGTGTTTTAGGTAATGTCCTGTGGCTGGTAGGTCTCTGTAACACTGTATGTAGGGTTTGAGTTGTCTTCCGATTTAGGGCGTGGTTTTTGTTTCTTTTTGCTCAATATTCTCTTTGATGTATTGACGTGATGAGAAAATGCTGGAGGTGGGAAGATTGCCAGTTAGATTGACTTTTTTTCCTTAGAAGTTTCTCTGGTAATAAGGACCTAAGCATCAGTGTTTAAAATAGAAAATATGCATAACCATCAGATTTCTCAGCACTGATTGAATAAACGGATGTAAAATTTGGGTTTGCCCACAAGCGGCAGCCGTGTAGCTGCTTTACTACTGATGAGAATTGGTTTAGCTTTTGGACATTCTCACAAGATTGCTGCATGAAGTTCTTTATAGATTAATGAAGCATTTGATAAAAATTGTTCAAGGATATGGTCCCAAATGAGTTCTACTAAGAGAGACTGACCCACTCTATTTATCTTTATGGAGTGTTATCATAATTTACTTACAACAGTGTCTAAATGTTTGTGATGGCCCATTCTCATTATACAGGTATTTTACATCCACGTGACGGAATGTGCTTGGTATATCTTGACTCATTTGTAGTGGTTTGGTGTATAATACGTTTGATCTAAACGTTGGCTACGTTTTTGATCCATTTATGTCAACTATAATATCAACTATATATAGCATGCAAAAACTACAACTATATTAAATGTCTTAGTCATGAATAAATTGAAATATCTTTTCTCTTTGAAAGAGTTTAACAAGAATGTTTTCAATATTTTTTGTCTTCTGTGTGAAAAGACGCTTTACAACTTCAAAACTTAACAGAACTTGTATTATAAATAGTGTTAAAGGAGCTATATTTTGGATCCTTTCTTTTGGTAGGATAGAATTTTTGCAGGGTTGATATTTCCGTCTAATTTTTCTTCAGGTAGTTCAAATATAATGAAGCGTTCTACTATCTATAGACATAATATCTATTAAAAGAATGTTTATACTTAATAGAGATTAAAACCTTGGTTATTTACTGGTATGAGAAGTTGATCTGTTCTTTACAGGAACTGTATGTGTAGATGTAAATCTTGCTAACACCACAATGCAGGGAATTAATGTTTAGTCTCCGGTGACACTTAGGGAACAAATGCCAATAGAAGGGGACAGTAATTGCTATATGTAACTGCTTTGTAGTTAATTATGACATATTTTGTTATTAATTACATTTTCCTCTTTCAGTGAATGTTCTCTGAAATGAAAACAATAGGTATTACCATTGATTTTAACACTTTACATTCAACTGATGAAGAAGGAAGATATTTATTTAAAAATAAAACAAAACAAAACCCCAACAGTTCCTCTTCCAAAGTCATTGAGTTGTAGCTCACAAGGTAACACAACACAACATGGAGAATCAGAACACATTCCAGAAGTCTGCTGAAGCAGCTCTCTGGCAAAGGGATTCTAGATTAGAGCATTTCTCCATATGCATGTATTCTCCTCCTTCATCATTTTACTGTGGTAAATTCCTGTAGCACCCACAAACACATTAGTAGGAGCTTATAATTCAGAACATGCAAGGGAGTGAAGGCAGGTAAAGATTAAAGTTTGATAGTACCTCCTATTGTTTGGGCTTGTCATTTAAGAGCCATGTGTTCACATTTTCACCCATTATAAAAGGAATACAAATTCTTACAGAAGCTAGTAGAGGTTCTTATTGTAGATCAAGGCAGATTGGAAACTTGCAAGCAAACCTCATACACTTACTCTCGTAAAAGTCAAACTGTTGGCTGATGTACTAAATGGCATACAAAAAACCTGCCAGGTAATTAAGTATTTGCTGCTGGTTACATTTTCAATTCTTTCTTAGTTCGTCATCTTTTTAGTACACCTTTCTTGAGTGCTAATATCAAACATGACTAAAATGAATGAAAAAGTGCAGTGTTGAAACAGCAAATGTCTTAAGCTTTGAAGAACACAACACTATTGATGATTAGCTTGCAGAAGTTTTCTGTAAGTTAATCTTTTTTTTTTTTGCTTTCTTTTCAGGATACAATCTCACAGAAGTCAGTAGATATTCATGATTCTATTCAGCCTAGATCTTCAGATGGACGTCCATATCAACCCAGCGCAGGGTCCACAGTAGGTGAAGAAATGAGTAAAACCAGGCCAACAGCAAGTGCGTGTTTTGTAGTGATTTGCCATTTTCTGTCTCTTAAGAGTAGTATTTAGCAGACATTTGATATCTTTAGTTATAGCCCCAGCTATAACTTTAGAAACACGATGTGAAGAAAGTTGCATTGGTTAAATTTTTGTCTTTGTGTAGTATGACAGAATTCTGTTGGACTCAGGTGCATCCACATTTTTGACTTGTGCTTTAAAAATCTAGAGTTCAGCTGCTAACTTGCAGGTTTTTTACCCAAAGCAAAATATTAAAAATAGTACTCTCCTTGCAATGCTATGTAAATGAGTGTCATGGTTTTAGCTGGGATAAGAGTTAATTTTCTTCACTGTAGCTGGTGCAGTGCTGTTTTGGACTTAGTATGAGAATAATACTGATAACACACTGATGTTTTAGTTGTTGCTAGGTAGTGCTGAACTAGTCANGTTGTTGTTATAATAATTATTATTATCATTACCATTATTGTTGTTATTTTAATTGTTAAACTGTTCTTATCTCAACCCACAAGTTTCCTTGCTTTTGCTCTTCTGATTCTCTCCCCCATCCCACAGGGGTGGGGGGAGTGAGCGAGCGGCTGCGTGGTGCTTAGTTGCTGACTTGGGGCTAAACCATGACAATGAGTTTTGGTTTTTTTATTTCTTAAGAGCGAAGTTCTTTCTGTGCAGAATACAACAGAAGCTGAAAAAAAAAAAAGGGTATTTAGACATATTTGAAGGGATTATATCAAACCCTTAAGATACTTGTGAAAAGTTACATGTTGGTGGTTAAAACGCTCATGTCTGGTGGTATTAGTACTTGCCACAGGTACAAACAAGCATCAGTGATATCAGTGCTGTCCTAAGCCGCCTCTGCCTGCGGAGAGTCTCAGCCTCTGGTTCTTGCCATTGTACTAACAACAAGGTCACTGACTTTGGTGATTTTTAGGTAACATTGAATATTTGTTCAATATATGGCAGGAGACATTAAAGTTAGGAAATAGTTTTTTAAAACCTGCCAATTGTTAACATGGTGATCAGTCCTGGTTTTAGAAAAGTAATTCTGATGGGTGGATTCCAGGTTTGGTTTACGAATGTGCTTGAAGTTGTTCTTCAACTTACCCCCAAAATAGCTCAAAAACGAAAAAAGTCTTGCAGTTCTTTAGTTAACAAGCAATTTTCTTTTTCTTTCCTTTAAAGAATTTCCAGAGCAGAAGTTATTTGCTGCTCTTTTGATCAAATGTGTTGTACAGCTGGAACTCATTCAGACTATCGACAATATTGTGTTCTTCCCAGCAACTAGCAAGAAAGAGGATGCCGAGAATCTAGCAGCAGCACAAGTAAGTAGAATTGATGGGTATCTCTCTTCTTAACACCTTTTTCTCTAGTGGATGAAGTTTCATGAACTCTATAACATCTTCTAATTTACAATTTTTAGAAATCCTTGAGAACTTCCAGCAGACTGTTGAGACCTTTTACATCTTGCATTAAATGGCATTTGCTGTGCTGGGGCAGCACGCTATTGAGGTTAAAACATGTATTGTTCAAAGGCATTGATGTAACCGGGATGTGGATACGACCTTTAATACAGTTTTAAGTTTAAATACAAGTACAGAAGAAAACAGGGTAGGATTGAGTTATCACAGGAGCTTGCTGAAGACAATTGTGAATTATTACTTGAAATCTCTTTTTTTTAATAGAGAGATGCAGTAGATTTTGATGTCCATGTGGATACACAAGATCAAGGGATGTATCGTTTTCTAACGTCACAGCAGCTTTTCAAACTTCTCGATTGTCTGCTGGAATCTCACAGATTTGCTAAAGCATTTAATTCAAACAATGAACAAAGAACTGCTCTCTGGAAAGCAGGTGAGTCAGTCACTTTGGAGAAATATTTTGCGAGAATGTGTTACTGTGCTTTGAATTGACCCCAGAATAGGTCAAAAGTACTTTGATGCTGAATGTAAAACTGAATATCAGTTTAACTTTATAACCTATAACTTTATAACCTAGAGTCCCTAAGGGGAGGAGACCTCATCTTTTCAATTTCCTAAAATTTAAGCTTTCATGGGTTCCAGCTGCCAAGGTGATCTCTGGCTGCAGGTGTGAGTCCCATGCCTGGAAGCTGCAGGCACAAAACCCCAAAACTGCTTAGGGGTTGTTTTACCTACCGGTGTATAAGTGAAATATATGTCATTTTCCGAAACGGGTGGAAAATGGACTCTCTGTAGCATTGTGTTTAATCTATTTCTTGCACCGAAGTTAGCTAGATTAATATTTTTAATGGTGAATGTGTACTGTGAATATGCAGCAAGCTGGTGTGTGCATTGATACGTGCATATGCAGAACCGTGTCAGCTTGAGCGAGGTAGTATTAATATTTATGGATATGCTGTTTGCTAGTATGGACCTCCGCTAGCAAGCTGAGTTTAATTACACAGTAACAGCTTTGGAAATGGTAGTATTTTAGACATTTTTATTGAAAAACAAGCAATAAACCAGTATACACAACAGAATATGATTGAGACAAAATGCTCCATTGTTCAGGGGGTTAGAATGCACTTTTATCGTAGACCCAGGTTTCACATCTCCTTGGCAGCTTATATAAAAATGGCTGCTGAACACCATTACGGTGTCTATACCTAGGTTAATTTTTAGCAGTACTCCATTGTACTAAATGTTGTGAGAAATTAATTACATAAGATGGTTCTTCTAACTACCTACATGCAGAAGATGCTTAGAAGAAGCGCGGCACTGTAAGGAAAAAATGTCAGATGAAACAAAAATCTAAAAGTATGCTTGGAATTCCTCTAGGTTTCAAAGGCAAATCAAAGCCTAATCTTCTGAAACAGGAGACTAGTAGCCTTGCCTGTGGGTTGCGCATCCTGTTCCGTATGTACATGGATGAAAGCCGTACCAGTGCATGGGAGGAAGTCCAGCAGAGACTACTAAAGTAAGGTTCATGTAGCTGAAGCTGTTGATGTCATTTCTGATGTTAAAGAGCGTTTATTTAAAAGGACAGACCTCCTCTGTCTGCAGTAAGCTTCTTGGAGCCAGCACAGTGTGGTGGTGGTCACAGCTAATGAGAACAAAGGTTGTGTCACCTTTTTCTTTTTTGGAGCATGTGGGTAGGTGGGGGATTGTTATAGCTCCTCTTTAAAAAGAAAAGCAACTATCACCTAAACCCTGCTTTTTTCTTTCAGTAACCTCAGATATTTTAGGGAACTGATGCTGTTCTCATCTGCAGAAAAGCACTGGGCTTGAGGAACCAATGGGCATACAGAAGCTTTTGGCTTTTTGCTTATTCATTACTGTGAATACTAAGGTTCACCTAAATGTTTTTTAGTTTACAAAGCTGTTCAAGCAAGTGTTGGAATAACAGAGGGCTTAAAACCACGGCAGTAACACAGCGAAGGTATTTTAAGGTTTACAGACCAGGGAGCAGAGCTAAAAACTATCTGGTTATATCAGCTTGAGATTAATTTTCAAAATCTACGTCACAGCATTTTGTCACATGCATTTTAATACCTCTCTCAGAGCTCTTGATACACTTCCGGTATATGCAGAAACAGCGTGGTCATGTTTGGACAGCACATTTGATACTGAAGTCCTAGGACTTCGGGTTTGCGTTGAACAAAATCGCTGCTTTCTGTTACTGATCAGGCTTATGGTAGCTTTCATAAAATGATGCTCCTCTACACCAGGGCTCTGCACTGGTATAGTTGCAAAGCCAAAGCTCCCTCTCTGCAGCAGAGCTGAAAATAAAATGCTAGTTACTAGTTTTTGTGTCTTTTCTCTCTAGTGTCTGCAGTGAGGCTCTGAGTTATTTCCTCACTCTTACATCAGAAAGTCATCGAGAAGCCTGGACTAATCTATTACTCTTATTTTTGACTAAAGTCCTGAAGATAAGTGATGAAAGGGTAAGTAACTGTTTGGAATGGGTTTTAAGACAACACTTACAGGTAAGAAGTAGTTCCAGACAGGTTCTTCAGGCACAGTTACCTACGTGACATTAAAAGCTCCTGGTGCTCTGTAGACAGTCTGTGTTGAGGGGATGTACGTTGAAACTGCGCTTGACAGCTACTGACAGTAGCAGCGCGGAGTGAGGGTGCAGTGAGTGATAAAATAAAATGTGTCTGAGAAAATGTAAAAGATGCTAAAATCCTTTAGAAGTGCGTGTGTTACGTTGCTTTTACCCCTCTCCTCCTGAGAGGAGAGTGGCTGCTATTTTATTCGAAGAAGTAACTCCTGTTTCTGCTTCCGGTGCTACATGTACATCCCCTTGACCTTCTCCAAAGCAACTCTGCAGTAAATAAATGGGTATTTAGATCTCCCTCGATTTCTAACAAAACTTGGCTGAAATAGTAAGTGAAAGGGGCCAACTACAACAAACAACTTCACTGATAATAGAGAAATTCTTCCTCTCGAAGAACAAGCCGGGAGCTGTGTGTAGCTCGCGAGCATCTGTCAGAGGGCATCACAGCTGTCTCAGCCTTACTCTAGCATTGCTGCTTCAGCTATAAAGATGTTTCTGCTTGTCACTTTGTGGGTTTCTCACCTTGACTTGGGAGAGTATTTAAAATTCTTCACTTGCAACACACTTTGAGGTGTACTGATGCATACTAGAATAATTTCTTCTGTTTGTTTTCTCCTCAGTTCAAGGCTCATGCCTCATTCTACTATCCTCTGTTGTGTGAAATTATGCAGTTTGACCTTATTCCTGAGCTTCGAGCTGTTCTACGAAGGTTTTTCCTGCGGATTGGTGTGGTTTTCCAAATATCGCAGCCACCAGAACAAGAGTCTGGAATCAGCAAGCAGTAGCAGCTAGTGACTGAGTATTGCTCCCTTTAAAAGTTCGTATTCCTCAGCTAAATAAAAGGACCAGGCAGCTGAGCCGTTTTGTCTGGATATCCGTAAAAACGGTTTCTTTGTGTGGCAATGCGTATCCGAGGGTTAACGGTACAGATGCTTACAACTGTAATTAAGGCTTGCACTCCAGTCCCTTTATTTCCTGATGGATTCTCTCTGTCGGTTTCTCTTACCTGGCTCGTGCTGAGCACAGAGCCGGTTTTTAGCACAGTCCTCTTGTCAGCGTGGGCTGCGATATCCTTTACTGTCCTAGACAGCAGCATAGCAACAGATGTTTATGGCGGGTGTGAAAGTAAAATGTACCCAAAGAACTATATATGTAAAGGTTTGAGCTTCTGCAAGAAGTACAACTCAGGAGAGCTGTATTTTGAAGGATTAAATGTTTATAGTGAAAAGAAAACGGAGATTATTGTTCATGGTAAAAGATATTTAGCAACTATGTCTGATATTCTTATTCTAAGATTTTTGCACACTCAGGCTGTCTGAGACATTGGTAATCATCCTTCTGTGAAAAATGTACAGAGATGCAGGTCTGTAATATAAACTCTTTAACACTATACAGTTCTTCCTGAATTGTTTTATTTCTCTATTATTGATTTGCTGAAAACCCGTAACACTTCATTGTTTACCAAATGCACTAGAAGTTTGGGTTTCTTTTTTCGGGGTTGTGATTTTTTTTTCTTTTTCTTTATTTTTTTTTTTATTTTTATTTTGTTGTAGCCCAGAAGTTAGTGTTGCTGACTTTTGTCAAGAACAGAGGTAGAAATATCACAGCTGACAAAACTACCTGTATTATACTTGTTTTAGGGCTTTTAAATATAACGAGCCATTGAAATGATGATCCTCCAAGGACTGGAACTTGAATCACTGCAAACAAGCCTAGGTTGTGTCTGCTGTCAGATGTTTTTTGTTTGATGTAGATTTCACTCTTTATGTACAGAATTTAATGTTGAATATATTCAAGTAACAAATCTGGCATGGTTTGGGGATGGTTAAATTTATTGGAAACGTATTCATACTGTGAATTGTGCTCCGATGGTTAAAAGACAAGATTGTCAAGCATTCTGTATTACAATGGATGTAGAAATTTTTTTCAGATGGACAAAATGTATATGGTACAGATCTGTAAAGTTTTCTATGTAAAAAAAAATTCTGTACAACTTTCTGTACAATATTTGGTTCTCATCTGGCATATTCTAATCAGGTTATAGGTCAATAAAGTTTTTGAACTCTTTCATCAGTGCAATCAAAACCAGTCTAATCCACAGCTACTTGTTTTACAGTTTCCTTTGCCTCTTGTGCTCTCGGTTCAAAGGAACAAGCCCCAGCCCTCCGGGGGCAGAAAGGCGGGTGCCCTTTGGTTGACCAGGATGTGTCTTCTCACCGTTAGGCAAACACAGGGTGAAAAAGAATGGTGAGTTTAAAGAAAATAAAAGGGGGATGAAAAGGAAGACTAAAAGTGCTTGTAGGTGGGCTAGTGAAATGAACCCTGTCGTGCTGCACAGGTAGAAGCTCAAACACTGCGTTCTGCTTTCTGGAGATTAAAATACTAATACGAAAGAGACTGTGGAACAAGGGTGGATGGGAGGGAAGGGCAGGGATTGCAGTTCATCTGACCGCTGGCTCGGAATGCATCAGCCAGCTGAGCCCTGTCAGCGTCTTTGATTTTGTAAGTAAAAGCGGAATTGGATTGTTCTCCAGTGTGTGCTCATAAAACTCACAACTAGCAAAGGAGAGAAGCATGAAGACTGAGAAAGCGGATGAGGGAGCCTAATCTCAGAGATGAATGAGTCTCTGTGAAGCCGTTCACAGCAGGCTCCAAAAATAAGCGTAAGCAGTTCAATGAAATAGCTACAGAAAAGCCAGTGAAGGGAATTAAAAGGCATGACCTGTGACTGAGTTTTCTCATAACGTTATAATTGGGGTGGAGCAAAATCAAATTGCATTTATCAATGTCAGAACAGGAAGAATTGAGGTTACTTTAATTGATTGTAACTGTACAGCCCTTCTCATTGGGCTGCATTTTATTTTTTCAGTTTGTTGTGTAACGTTTAAATCTCAAACCACTGTACTAGGCCAGGCCTGAGGCCTTTCTTGTCTGTTGGACAGTGATCACACAGAACGGTAGGGGTTG
>VZTV01005213.1:0-12624 GCA_013400875.1 Anhinga rufa | reverse complement strand
TAGACCAGGTTGTAAAATGATCCAGGTCCTTCATGGTGAGGACTAGTGGGTACTATGCATTTTTACTGTCTATACTGTAGTAGGTTCCTGTTTCTTATCAGTCACTAGAAACAAGCATAAAACATATAAATATTTTTATACAGTGATTAATATAATTAGGAAAGCACAAAAATAGCTAATTCTTAGTAGATTTTTCTGATATGTATACAATTTTAAAATAAATGTCTAAATACTGAATAGCAATCAGCGTATCTAATCTCATCAATTAACTGTTGCAAAAACTGAGGTGAGATGCATTACCATTTTATGTGCATGCCTAGGTAACAACTTCTACCCCCAAGAGAGCAAGCGACTCAGCGCAGGTAGAGGTTTTCTGTAGGGGTTGTTCCATTGACTGGTAACGCTGTTTTCAAATGGGTAAAGTTAAGCACTGTTTTAGAACTGAAGTTTCCTAATAACTACTAATAAAAGGTATGATAATGTGCAATACAAAGAGGAAATCAAACGTTACAAACCACTACAAAACCAAATGAGGTGGGCTTTTTTACACAGAAAATACCCTCAATTCTGTATGAGGTCAACAGGAACAGCAAGTCCTTCTCCCTTCAGAAAACCTGCTTAAACTTGAGAGACAGTAATATGCAGATAACATTTATGCTTAAAGAATGGAAAATCTCAGAAAAGCCACATCCTCAGTTCATTTGTTTCCTTTTCTGTTCAGTGACTAGCATCATATGAGCACAGTGATGAAATGTGTCTGATAACAAATTCTGCTCAGCTATTCAAATCCCTTGCATACAGCATTCCTGATAAGTTAAGGATCTAAAACTGTTTTACCAGTGTTAATGTGCAAGTTAGCTGAAGGTCTTATATGAATCCATATACACTACTGAAGATTGATTGAACCAGCTGTATGAAAGGTACTCTAAGCCAATGCTCTCTTACTCTGTCGATTAGTTTCTTGATGAGATTCCAGAGAGAAAAGAAAGAAATTAAGGGGTAAAATGGCATAGAAAAGAAAAATCCAATGATGCAATTAAAGCACAAATACTCTTCTTCACAATGCGTATTGGCTCTATATGTATACAGACATACATATGCACATATCATTTATAGAGACAAAGCCATGGTGGCTCTTTGCTCACCCTCCAAACTTCATTCCTCAAACACTACCTAAGCAAACAAAGAGGGATGATGCTACAGGACACCAAGTACTATAACTTTCTGCTCTGCTGATTTTTTTTATTTTTGATATGTAGATTTTTAGACTGTTGATATTCAGGAGGAGGTTTTTTGTGCTACTAATCTATTGCATACAAACAATATGCTTTTCACATGCTAGATGTGTTCTGTGATACCAGAAATGTGGGCTTTTTATAGGATTTGGAGGTTTTTTAAAATAGCATCCTGGTTCTTTTTTGGGGCTGCCAACTATTTTTATTTTGTAGAAACTTTATTAAAGTATCAAAAAGTGACGGGAAGAGGGTAAAAAAAGTGTCAAAACAATTCTCTGGCTGCCTTTTTCACCTGACCAGCAGCTTGCATAGCTTGTAATCGCACAGAATTTGTCTAATGTTTCTAATGCTTATTTGCTTGGCAGTTCAAATAATAGCTTACATATTTGTAATTAAGCTGTTGCCTAACAACCCTAATTTAATGTGGGATAGCTAAAACATTTGCGGCCTCTTTGTCTGTACTCGTTTTTTTCCATTTAAGACAGTCTGCTTCCTCATGAGAAAAAAGGGTGTATTATTATGGCTGGTCAAAGTTATATCTGGGATTCAGCTCTTCACGTCTGAACCACTAAACTGATTTGGTTTTTTCTTTAGGAGATGACGAAGGTGAGAGATGGATGTGGCCCACGCCAGTCTAAAATGCTGATCTTTGCTTGAAGTTTCTGAGTCCTATTCTAAACAAATGGTAATAGAAGAAATCGAAAAGGAAGAGATTTGTAAAGGTGTTTAATTGCCCAGGTATCCATGGAACCAGATTTCAAGTGTGGTTTTCATCATCTCTGACCTTTCTGTTCTCATTATCAGTAGCTTGAGGAGTAAGAGAAACATCAGGACATGGCAAATATGCTTTTTTAAAAATATATACACATATACATGTACACACACAACACACATGCTTTGCTCATCAGTTCTGAATGATTAGCCTCTTTTGTTTGCTTGTATACGTAGAAATACTGTAGAAATAAATAAATACCAATGGTCATTGTTGAGACCTGTACCGTTTTTTTAATAGAGCTAAATTTCAAATATATTTACACAGCTGATTCCGATCATCTTTTGTGGGGCTTTTTACTGGGTATAAGCCTCACAGCCTACTGAAAAATAATCAGTGTGGGACCTTAAAACACACATAGGATTAGGCTAAAAAGAAAAATTCACAAAACTATGTATCCCAAATTATCTCCCAGCATTTCGTTAGCTTAATGGAGAACATTAAACAAATAGTATTAATGAGAAAGCTAATTTATTTGCAGGAGTATAGTTATAATGAAAACATTTCCCTCATTTTTAATGTAGTATGGCATTTTTAATTAGTTTGAATCTTTAAGTATATTCCACAAATCCTTTTACTTATGCAGCCCATGAATTTTTAAATTAGATTTGATTTTTTTTAGTTAACTACTTTCTGCAAACCCTATTAATATTCAAATTTAAATTCAGGAAATTAATAAAGACACTGACTCAATATGATGCATTTTGTTTGAGGCTACCTTGCCATTCAACATTTTTTGAAGGATACATCGTGATTTTTAAATCTCTAAACACCACAAAAGGCTATGAGATATTCTTACATAAGCAGATGAGAGATGGTTTTCCAATCCACCTAATAAAAATGAATTGAGAAAAGAATCCCCGTATGGTTGTTCCATACAGGACACCATTGCATGAATTTTTTCACAAAGTTTGTAACTTAAAATTCAGGAAATGCTACCTGCTAAAAGGCCAGATTTTTCACCTTTTCACGTGGTGAGTAGTACACTGACTACTGATCTTTGAAACGATTATTCACATGCTTTATCTATGTCACTAAGCATTTTGAAATATCAGACAATGTTTACAAACAAGCATGTGCTCAATCTTCAGAATGAGGTTTTCCCTTTGCAAATAGATCCATTTTCTTGTAGGTAGGTCCCACTGAAATAAACTGTGTTTACCTCTCCAGGATCACACTGCTGTTTCATATAATCTGACAAATATTTATGTGAAAATAATTAAACAGGAAAAAAGAAGGAAAGTAAGGTGTTTCCACTTTTAGGGGAGAATGTATTTCATCATCACTCTGACTCTAGTCCTGATCTTGCTATATTCCAACAGGTTTATGTAATTAAAATACCATGGTTACTTTTGTTTAGGGCTGATTCAAAAATACTTCTTTACCAAATAATTAAAAGGGAAATTTTTCTCTTTTTTCCATTCAAAATTTCAATTCTTCACAGGAGATTTTTCAAGTAAAAACAAGTGGCTGTTTGCATTCTTTAAGCATAAATGTTATCTGCATATTACTGTCTCTCAAGTTTAAGCAGGTTTTCTGAAGGGAGAAGGACTTGCTGTTCCTGTTGACCTCATACAGAATTGAGGGTATTTTCTGTGTAAAAAAGCCCACCTCATTTGGTTTTGTAGTGCTTTGTAATCAAATATGTTTTCTTTTGTCTCATCAAAAATTGATGCAAAAACCAAAAATGTCATTATTTCCCATAAAAGTTAAAATCACCTTTCCTATGAAAAATTATGGTTTTTACTGAAACATGTTTTAATGGGAATTTTTTTACTTTATATATTTAGATAAGCAATTGCTTTTCTTTAAATACATGACTAAAAGTACTTGATTGTCCCTCTCTGAATAGTCTTCTTTCAGCAACTATTTCAATTTGCTCATTTTTAAAGTACCACCTGAGATTTTCTTAACTCAGGGACAGACGGAGTTACAGTTTTGATGCTAGGAGTGTCAGAATTCATGATATTTTAAAATGTAGCGAAGTTACAGGCTCATGGACGTTTTATTTTCCATATCAATCAGATAATGTTTGAATGTGTATGGAACTTGGCCACTTTCAGCTATTAGAGATTATTGGGGGAAAAGTAAATATATAACATTCTGGTTGAATGTAAATGATTGAACTTCTCTTTTCTCTGTGACTAATATGTCATCTGTTTTCTTGCAAATACAGGACACTACATTCAGAGCCTTCACCTTTCTTAATGATCATGTCTATAAAGAAATATTGATTTTTTCAAATATGCATTTTCAGTTACCATTGCACATTTCTTATTTGACAGACCAACATGATAACGCTAAACTCAAGAGGTAATTACAGAGCAAGAAGTTTCATGATTGAAGTAAATGCTAGTTCATCCAATTATTTCCATAGACATGTTAGGCTTATATTTTATTTCCAAAACACGTCAGATTGTGCTGTTTGCTCTCCTGTTACACTCAGACATATGCAAATTCACCAATCTTTTCTATCTCTCAGTCTCTCAGTTGATGAGATAGCTTACATGATATATTCATCAAGCCAAAGAATCTTGTTTTAGATAATTTAACATAATGAAGCCTGGTTGCATGCTAGTTTATCATTAGGGCTCCACCATACCAATGATGTATTACACTGAAAAAAATTCAGATGGTTCAAGGTAATGATGCATTTCGTTGATATATCAAACAATTCAGAGTAAGGATTAATTCATTGATATATGATCAGATGAACATTACATTGGTAATATATTACACTTAATATGTTATTGTAACAATATGTCCTTAATGATACTCTGAACATTAACGTCAGTCCACCATCAATTGAAAGGTTTAAAATGTAAAAACCCACACTTGAAATGAAGTCATCATAAAAAACAATTTTAAAGTTGCAGCTATCTCCTTAAATATCTTAACAGTTGTTCTTCATAGAGAAAACACAGAAGATAAATTTTGCATTTAATTCCTTATGGCTTGCTCTATACTTCAAGGAATGGAAGAAGGAGGTTTACAGTATGTGGAAAAAGGGACTGGACACGGGAGGAATATAGGAGCGTTGTTAGGGTATGCAGAGATGTAATGAGGAAGGCCAAGGCCCACTTGGAGCTAAATCTGGCAAGGGTTGTCAAGGATAACAAGAAGGGCTTCTTCAAATACATCAGTAGTAAAAAAAAGACTGGGGAAACTGTGGGCCTGCTGCTGAATGAGGTGGGTGCCCGGGTGAAGTAGGATGCAGAGAAGGCAGAGTTACTGAATGCCTTCTTTGCTTCAGTATTTACTGCTAAGGCTGGCCCTCAGGCATCCCAGCCCCCAGAGNAGTTCTGGGTCCCCCAGTTCAAGAAAGGCAGGGAACTACTGGAGAGAGACCAGCGGAGAGCTATGAAGATGATCAAGGGACTGGAGCATCTCCCTTATGAGGAAAGGCTGAGAGACCTGGGCTTGTTCAGCCTGGAGAAGAGAAGGCTGAGGGGGGATCTCATCAATGTTTATAAGTATCTGAAGGGTGGGTGTCAGGAGGATGGGACTGGGCTCTTCTCAGTGGTGCCCAATGACAGGACAAGGGGCAACGGGCACAAGTTGGAACACAGGAAGTTCCACTTAAATATGAGGAAAAACCCCTTTGCTGTGCGGGTGCCAGAGCAGCGGCCCAGGCTGCCCAGAGAGGCTGTGGAGTCTCCTTCTCTGGAGACATTCACACCCCGCCTGGACGCGGTCCTGTGCCCCTGCTCTGGGGGTGCTGCTCACGCAGCGGGGCTGGACAAGGGGATCTCCAGAGGTTTGCAATACACAAACTAAGTCTCATGCATCCAGTAAAAAAATGCCATTTTGTTTCTGAAAATTATGCGCACCAAAATTTTAAAACAAAGGATACTGCAGTTAGAGTGTAGCTTTATTCTGGGCTTCAAATTTTCTTCTACTCTCTAGAAATATATACTTTACCATGGAAAAAGTGATCACAGATACATACAATGTAAACAACTACTGGACATCCTGGATAAAATATAATCATCTGAACAGAGGAACATTATAAGCAAACAATTGAAAGAAGAAAATTAGATAGTGAAATATTAATTGAAATTGGGGAGTAAAAAAAGACTATTAGATGGTCTTAGCCCCAAATTTCATTAACAAAAAAGGAGAAGTGTGAGAACAAGTGAGAGTTGCCCTGGAGCAATTCATAAGAAACAAGGAAAAATACATTTATAAAATACAGGAAAGACAACAAAAGAAAGTGAATCACTGCAAGAGTTAAAAATGTTTGTGCTTTGAGAATTCTAGGCAGAAGAGAAGCATCAACAATAGAAATAGAAAAATAACAAGAAAAATTATTCTATCAAAATAATATACTGTTTAAAATTATTCATACAAGTTAGGTTTATTCCATCATTATTTCCATTCTGCCTTTGGTAAGAATTAGGACAGTGCACAAATAGTGTAAACATTATACCATATCAAATAGCGTAACTATTTTAAATTAAGCTGGTCTGGATAATGTAACTCAAGACTCCTCAAGTCTTTATTACTGATTACTCTCTTTTTTCTTTTTTTTTTTCCTAAGATAAGTTGGACTACAGTGCTAAGAAGATTACAGACTGCTAAATTTCAAATAAATATTCAAAAAGTTAAACAAATGTCCTGAAATCTACTGCCAAGAGAATTTTATTGCAGTTCCACTACAAAATTATGGAAAAGATGGCATTTGGTTGAATCTTATAAAAATTACAGGGTGATGAACAAAGGACAAGCAAGCATGGTTTTCATAGAAAACAGATTTTTACAGAACAAAGCCTATATCTTGACAATAAGAAAGCACCATAGGTGAAAAAAATAATCCCATAGATGTAATCTTAGGTTTTCTAACCCTGCAGTTCATGCCACACAGTAAAAACATGTATCTGTTAAACTTCTCAAAAAGGTTGAGAGATGATTAGCAAGCGTAAGACTGCAGCTATCCCACTCAACAACATCAGTTTTTCTCTATGAGAACACAGCATAACTAACATTATATCACAATATCTGATTTTGACTGGTGGACAGGAAGTAACTGGGACAATCACAGATTTACCACTCTGAATCTGTATCAAAAGGCCTCAACTGCTCTGTCAACACACTCCCGTCAGCTACTGAAGAAGGTCAGGGGCTATGCCTTTATTACCAAATGGAAGAGTGCATTAGAGAGAAACCGCAACAGCAAGATATATTCAGATAAATTCATCTTGGAAAATGAATGCACATTTTTAAAAGCCAAACAGCAAGAGACCAAGAAAATGTCCAGAATGCTTGTGAATCTAAACTAAATGTCTTTTGAGAAGGCATGCTTAGGGGGGAAGGATATTCAGTTATACAGGGTGAAATGTAATAAATAGTTTGTGACACACTGAAGGTCAGGTGAGATGATCGAAGAGGACAGTTTGGACTCGGCCACCACAAATACATAAGTGCTCACCTCTAAGCGAAGTCAGGAGGAGTTAAGAAATCACCTGGAAGGCAGCATTAAGCCACTTTCTTACAACTTAAAAACAGTCTCCTGAGAACAGCCATGGACAAGGTGCCATGAGCAAAGAAAAGATCCAGAGAACAAGAACAACAAATGGGTTTTGAGGGTCTATTTGGGAAAATAGTGGAAAACTGATAATAAATTTGTGAGGGGAAGTAACATGAAGAGAACCAGAGAAAGTGAAATCTTCAAGATGCATAGAAGAAAAAGCAGGGTTTAAAATAAATAAGCTCTTTGAACTGACGGCAAATGCTAGGGTTGAACAGTCCCATCCTAGCAGTAAGGAACAGCGAGGTGAGGGCAGGTGAGAAGGTAGTATACTTTATATCCTCTTCATGATCTAGAAGAATTTGTATATACCTTTCACCTTGGTGAAATTAGCGTCCAGAGAGAAAAAAATATTAAAAAAATATTTAAAAACACAAAAAAAACCCTATCCATGTGCCTTGTTATATTCTTGAAGTTACAATTTTACTTTAAAGGTAACTATATCATTAATGAAACTAAAATTACAACTTCCATGTTATCGTGCAATAAGTTCTTCCCCCTGCCCTCATCAAAACCCAACCTGTGCCATGGTCAGTCATGATCTATGGTCTGGCCCAATTCTGTTTTAAGTCCTTCACTGACAATCACAGAACAAGAGGCACCCATGGTTACTAGCATCCTCTTCAAACATATCTCTATTTGCTGCAGTGCATGTTTTTTCTGTTCTTGTCTGATGCTTTCCTTTCTTAATTTTCTCATCTTTTCTCTATTTTTCCTTCCGTGTCACATTCCATTATCTCCATAACCTTCACATACGACCAGATCCCAATACCAAGTGAATGGAACGTCCAGCACTTACACATTAGGATATATTTCATCATCAACTTCATTTCTCCAGTCTGTTGAGGAAGACTACTAACAAACTTTTCTAACTCTGACCTCCTGTTTTTTTCTGAAAGAAATTCAATGTTCTAAGCCATGCAATAACTTTCTGATGGGAAATTAAAACTGCATCATGTGTTTGCAGAGTTAAGTAAACAAGTCAGAGGAAAAGAAGAGTTTGTGTAACAAGGTGGGGCTCCTACACATGAAGGACTTCATGCCAGGGTACACCACTTGAGGTACCAGCTAAGGGCAAAAATCTTACCTGGCAAACTCCCTGCCTCTTTGCAGCTGATTGGGCATATCAAATAACCCCATCTTTTAAAAGGACCTACAGGACTAAGAAGGATTTGAAAATGTGTGAAACTTTGGTCCCTGGGACAGAGGAGATGAAGAACATTTTTTAAAACTACAGTGTAACTGCATTATGAAAGGGAGAACTATTTTTAAAAAGGACGTAAGAAGCCTTTAGGACACAAGTAAAAGCCATTAAGCCCAGCAAAGTTCAATTCCTTCTCTTCTATACTATGAACATCTCTATTTCCTGAATGACCCCACTGTTTTGTGTGCAATCTTGCTGGCTAGAAAGTAGCACATTTGTAGCTTTTAAAATATAATCTCCATAAATGCATCATTATCCTATTATCTGCATCAGGCTGGAAACACTAACTTGAAAAGACATTACCTATAACATTTAAGATGTCATATAATTTAACTGAGCTTTCCTAAAATGACTACATTTTGTAGTCTCCCTAACACACACCTCCTTTTTCCTTTTTAAAACCTGGGATCAGTGTAATTACTGCCGTTTCCATTTTTCAAGTACTACAAGGTATTTTTGTAAATATGCAGATATATTCTAAAGTGAACTACTACCAGAGACAGCTAATCCCAAAATTAAACCTATGTTCTTTCCTTTCAATTGCATGTTCTAGAATTGTACTGGCTTTGTTTAAGTAGATCTCCCTTTCTGAGCTTTTAAAAGAAATTTCCTGTCCTTTGTTTTATACTAAATTTCATATTTTTTTTTAATATTACTTGTTTTCCAATGAATGGGCTCAGGTGATAACAAATTACAATGATTTCACATGGTTATTAGAATGCTTAAAATATTTAGAATTATACCTGTCCTTTACATCACTTATTATAGAAACAACTTGTTTTTAATACTATCTCATGTGACATATAATTTCTTTTCCTTGAAAATGTAGAGTCCAGTAATGAAAAAAAAACATTTACATGCTTCGTCTTACACACTATTATTAAAGATGGCTAGAAAAGTTGCCATTAAATTGTGGAATCATCTGAAACATTTTGATAAGACAGTTTTGCTAAAACCAGATGTTCTGTAGTTTTAACAAGATGACAATAATAATGAGGCCAGAAGGCAAAATCAATATCTACATAATACTTTTCTTGACCTACAAAATTGCTTTATTACTTGAGTGCACTACTGAATGAATAAAACGTCCTTTTCTCTGATTCACTGTGCAGGTATACATATTTGTATATAAATTAGTTCTGGCAAATGCTTAAAAATATATATATTGTTTTATATAGAAAAATAGTGATTTCAGTGTGTATATATAAATGCATGTGTATACACACGCACATTACATATATATATACACACACATGTACACATACATATAACATATTTTATATGTAAGCACCTGCCAGTACTTAATTACTACAGAGGAATTAATTCCCGGGGCTTCTGATTCCAGTGCCTGCTTGTGGCTAGACTGTACCAATGGTAGTGTAAAGGAGGACACAGCTGCATTTGTGAGAAAACTCATTAACTTCAATTGCTCTGCAAATTTCATGACACAGCTCTAGATGGCAACCTAATTAATGCAAAGCACTATCCTTTTATAGATTAACTCTAAACCTAGAGAGCCAGAAAAAGGAAAAAGTATCCAGGATAAAACTCGTACTGTCCTGAGGTTCTCCAATAGCACTCTATTTTTACACTGGGGTCCTGTCCTCATTTGACTGATCTCTTGGTAGACAAATCATTTTTCTACACTGAACATCAGACATTCTAAATAAAAGTAAAATGACTATTTATTTATTGCAGTTAAGCTTAAAATGCTAACTATGGCTGGCTTTTATTTTTTCCTGTGATTTAGGTGAATGTACCCAATCAATGCAACCATGTAAAACTTATTTAAAATTAACCACCTTTAATTGACTTAGGTGCAATTGCTGTACTTTCACAAATTTCTGCATACTCCACAACTTCTCAGTACACTGTAAGCTTTTGGGATATGAATTTAGTTTTAAACGGGGCGACAGCCATGGACACCCAAGATTCCACACCATGGCAACTTAGAATTTCACTGAGACATCAAAGATTGAAAGTAAATCCTCTTCTACAATTGCCAGTATCAGCCACTTGAAATAAAGAGAATTTCCCTGAAAATATCTGGCAACAGTCACCAAATCAAATAGCTTGAGTTCCATGGAAGAAAAGGAAGAAAGTAAACGTTCATGGAGCGGCTGCCTTAAAAATCTTGATCAGCAATGTCCCATTTTTATATCCTTATTAAAGACCTTTAATTACCCAGGGCAGGCCTTTGGGAGACATGCAATGTATCTGATGGGGGCAGGAGAAAGTGCCAGGAAAATTTATTTAGACCAACAAGAGAAAATATTTTCCCTCTTCTCTATATAGGAAATGGACTCCAGTACCTATGATGTCTGGGTTTCCTGATGATATTGGAGATTTTTATGTATCTTAATAACCAAAAGAAAGTTTCTGAAACAATAACAATTATTGTATTACTGCAAATATGCAATAATTTTTTTAACTACAGCTGTTGTTCAAGGAATAGTATCACTAGGTCCTCAAGGGCTGACCTTCAAGCCACTGTTTATGAACAAATGGAGGCACATCTCGCTACCTCGGTGGAATTTAGCAGAAATCCATAAATTAGTTCTTTGATATTTTTATCAAACACTGTTCCCATCATTTATCACCAGCAGGGCTACAAACAGCAGCAGTCTGAAAACCTGTTTAATCAAAGCAATCTTCTGTCTTAACTAACATTTGCAAGCAATATATTAAACACTTTGAAACTCACATGAACATCTGGTCCCAAGCGACAAACAGGTTTCTGTTTTTTTGAGTTCTTCTGCTCTGGATTTGTACTATTAAAGAAAAAAAAGACCAAGGAATAAAAAAAAAAAACCCACACCAACAAAAAGCCCTGTTTTTAAAGCAGGGGAAAGCAATAGGCTTAAATGAGCCAACAGATTTTTTCCTGAGCCTCTAATGTTCTCCCAGATTCTCTGTTTTAATTGGAGCCAAGGAACTTGAGGAAGGTATGAAAAGGAGATGAGGCTCTGACATGCTTCAACAAATTCTTCAAGTGTTATCACAGTATCTGAAAGACTAAGAACGCAAAGAAAGAAGCTAGTGAAACTCAGGACACTTCGTAGGCCAATGCTATTAAGAAGAAATGTGTCACTGCATATTGCAAAGCTATTACTCCTTTTATAGTTTTGTTCTATACTGCTTCTCCATATAGCTAATATTTGGGGGGGAGGGGAGAACCCATGGTATTTCTGAGTGAGGATTTTTAACTTGTGAAAATAATGAGAAAAATCAGTCAATGCTTGGGTATTTAAGTAGGCATAAAAAAATATTCAGTGTGTACCAAAAGCCTATAATAACTGTTGGAAAACCCTCATTAGAGAAGCACAGCTCTTCCACAGAGGTGATTATTGGATCCCTGATTTTAGAATTTAAAAAAATGAATATATAAGAGGGATTAAGCATTTTAAAAGTTCACGCAGTAAGCCAGTATCCAAACTAGAGAGAATATCCAGGGAGGCTGATTTCATCATCCTCAAGCTATTGTTAGACCACTCCCACCAAATGTTGCTAATTTAAGCAGTAGTTTAAAATAGTGAAAATTAAAACTGCTGCTTAGAGGAACATCAAAAATTCATGCTCAGTTGTGCACCAAATTCACGTATACCCCATTACTTCAAGCGGGAGGTCCAGCACATCATCATGGCAAATACACATTCACATTATATGCATGGCATTGCACACCTTTTCCATTACTGATCCCTAACAAACTAAAGTACATTAAAAATGGGAAACAAAGAACACGTTTAATTTTAAATGTTCATTACACAAACAATTCATGGGATTTTAATGCTTAAAACTCAGGTTAGAGGCCATGTATTTTCTATTTATCAAATTTTAATCCCCAACTGGAATCAAACTTTCCCAAAAGGACACTTCAAAACATAAC
>VZTV01005209.1:0-10590 GCA_013400875.1 Anhinga rufa | reverse complement strand
GAGCTACTGCAAAGAAAATCAACTCTATCCCAGCTGAAACCAGGACACACAGTGACAAAGCACAGACAGAAGTGACCATGCTGGGACTGAGCTCCTTCAATGCTTCCTGACAAATCTGAGGCTGTGTTTTGGTGACACGATGTTACATATGGTGCTGATACCTAGGCTGATACCCAAATTTCATACAAATGCTCTGTCTGAGTTACAAATATCTCCTCTTGATATCTCTGTTTCTCTGCATCCTGACTCAGCATATTCTGGGAAGTGTATTTGGGCTGATTGTGTGTTTTTCCAGTTTATGCTACTGGGGCTCAAAACCAATTCATAACTGATAGAGAAGAGTGTCAATGAATGCCAATAAATGGAAGAAATTATTATTATAATACCATTTAGTACCCCACGTCTAAGTTTCCCCCATGGCTTATTACAGAATTAATTTTGCATGTGGCTCTGGTATCACCAAGCCTCAGGAGACAGATTTTTTTTTTTTTGATCTAACTACAAATGGGCCAATAGCATTCTGTAGCTATAAACATCAACAGAATTTATTGAAAAATATTTTTTCTTTAGCATAGAGATGAAGTATTTTCCTTTGAAAAACAAATCCACGGTATAGTGCTTGGTAGGAGGGATGTCATTCTTCATTGATCTCTATTGAATGGTTAAAAAAGTAACATAGTATAGGTCTTTAGTCAGACAAGTCATTATTAGATGCACTGTAGAACAGCTCTCTATTTTCAGTTTGTTTATGCAGCTTCCAATAGCATTATGCCATTTACTCTTGGGAAGAAGAGATGATAAGAGGGGGAAAAAAAGGGAGAGAATGTGTCAGACAATGACAGGAAAGAGCAAATCCCTGCTTCCAGGTCCTTAAAGGAACTCGTTTGCATGAAAGCCATCTCCTCTATTAACATACTGAGCTTTCAGAAGTGAAGAGACACTGGGGAGATGATATGAGAGGCTGGTGTCAAATTCTGTAGACTGTAAAACTTTATTTTGCTAGGGTTGCAGCTGTCAAGAAATTAGATGCTGAAGTTAAGGTGGATTAGGGATTTGTGAGGAGTTAAAATGCCAGCAACATGGGAGACACTTGCTTTATATCTTCCATTCAAGTTGCACTTGCATGATACAGGCAGATGATTACAGATGAATGACTGCATGTATAAAATAAGTACCCTCAGATTTAAAATTATCTATCCATGATAGAACCCATTTTAACTTTGCACGAGCGAACATTTCCCTCTCTAACATTCAGATGCAGAAGGAAGCCACACTTAGGCATCTGTGTTTAATCATCAGTAGCTCTTTTGCAAAAAATCAAAATGCAGAAGAAACGAGGGAGATAAGCACCAGAAAAATCCACAGCAACTGTTAGTTTCATCCCTTTTTCAGTTGGGTGAAATTTGGATTGCTAGATTGGGCTGGCAGTGTGTTATTTACATTTTTCCTAAATGGCAGCTGATCAAAATAATTACTACACTTATGAAATAGGGGAAAAATAAAATATCGATGTTTTCAGATTTCTCAAGCACAGGACATTTTTATCAAGTGTTCTTAACAACAAACAGCTTTACTCTAACCAGAAAGTTCTTGTATTTCATTAGATTGTACAAATAAGTGGCTAGCACTGTCCATTTGCTTTTCTTACTGACAGCCAAGAATCACAATGATCAGATTCACAGCAGTGCAATGTCTTGTACTTCAAACTTAATACAACTTTAAAATAAAGATCCTTTTCACTACTCAGTTTTCTTGTGGTATGTTTATTCTTTATTTCTCCTTTGGTCTTCAGGTGCCAATAGTTTTGTATAAGAAAAAATAAACTAATCACTCTTGTTTGGTTTTCTTTCAGTAATTGTTTGGGCATTTTATTTTAAACACTTCTGCTAACCCTTGATATTATTTATGCACAAAGACTGCTAGAATGTTAGTACTGATTTTTTTCTTAATCCTGCACCTAAACCTTGATCTCTGTTATTTTTTAATTTCTCCATTACATTTCAGTTGAAAAATGTCTTGTGTGTCTGAGAGTCAGTTATCACAACGGAGGTCATATTTGCCTATTTGCTGTCCCTAGCCTTTGTGCAACTTCTTCTGGAGTGAATGCTCAGCTCAAGGGAATCACTAGGAGTTTTATCCTTCATGTTGATGGGCTCAAAACTTACCTCTACATTTTGTCTCTTTGAGAATTTTTTTGTGTGCAGGTCTACCCATATCCAGAAAAACCTGGAGTAACAGCGGTCTATATGTTGGTTATACTTGACTGAGGGAATGATATGCTTCTGAGAAGAAGAAATTCAGTGAATTTATTTTAAAATCCTAATGTATTTTAATATTTTTTCTCTTTAGATATTCTTTTTCCTCTGTGCACTCTGCTACACTAAACCCAGCTGCAGAAGTAGATTCATCATTCCTACTACTTGTTATTTGCATTAATTGTCTTTATGGACTGTATTTTATTAATAATACATGTGTATATATGTTATAACAAATAACTTTATCAATAAAACCCAAGTTATATATACACTCTTTATACACACATTGAAAACCCAGCACAGGCAGATCAAAAACTAATCTCAGAAATTACTCATAAAATTTTGTTCCTTAGATGATGTTTGGATTAGAATCAGATGGCTGTATCTGCAAACCAACTTGGATTTCCATGTGTATGTTCTCCTGAACAGCATTCTGAAAAGTATGGGATGAAAAGTTAATGGGATCCATTTTATCAGGTGCCCTGATACTGTCAATTCAAGGTCCCAGTAGGAAACCCTCAAAACCTCATCTCTCACTGCTGTTCAGCATTATACTTTGTTTTCTCTAGTACATTAAAAACTCAGAGGTACACTAATGACAGGAAGAATAGGAGTTAGCTGAATATTTCAAATCTCATAAAATATTTGGCTCAAAAAGGTGTCCACCTTTCTGAGGACAGTAAATTTATTTATTTTTATATTCCTCCCTCAACTGGTTTATTCTTCCTTACATGGCATCCTGGAATGCTGTTCATAAAGCCACCAGCAGAGTTATTTTGATGCAAGTGCTGGCAGCAGAAAAACAAGCTTTCTGCTTTGTCTGCTGGGTTTCTGAACAAGAATGATACTAGTGACACAAGAATGGTTTACATTTAAATATTTTCATTTTTACAGTTGGACTGGCACGTGGACACTGGAGTTAGAAAGGATGAAGAGGGACATATCCAAAATGAAGACAGGTGAGAATATTTTTGTGTTGGTGGCAATTAATATCTTATTTGAACAAACCCCCTGCATATAGAAAAACCTAAAGTGTTGGAGGAAAGACTGCTCAAGAGATGCGCATCCTTACAAAAATTATACTGGTGCTGTCATGGCCACTACGTTGTGAAAATGGCAATAAAACATGAGCAATAGATGTGAGACTTTTAAAATAAGTCTTTAAAACTTTGGGTCGAAAAAGGTTCAGACTGGCCTTTGAACAGTAAGAGAGGTAGTATGTTAAGCCACCCCAGCCCCTTGTTAGAAGACTCTTCAGATGTCCCAGGTAGTTCCTCCTCTTTTTTATAGGGGTGTGAATTTGCAGAAACTCCAGTGCATATATGAAGCTTGGGGGAGTATATAATGAATGAAACAAGGACATTCCCAAAGAACAAGACTCTTTCAGAAAGATGATTAGGTTGGAGTCCAAAGCACAATCAGAAGTGCACTAGACATGTTGGTTCTAACACTGAAAATCACAGATATAAGTCGCTTGCTGTTACAGTGATTAGCTTGCTCTCAAGTGATTTATTGCTGATGCACTGCTTGTAGCAAAGTTGGTAGGCTGGTTTCCCAGTTACCAGTCTTGAAAAGTTATTGTTGGGATTAATTCTAAATAATTTTTTTTGGTTTTAGCAAAGTAAACTTTCATTCATCCTCAGAAACCATAGTTATAATTTGATTTTAATGACAGATCATCAGAGGTTCAGGAATGTTTGCTGTCCCTGTATTTTGTCATGGGCCAGAAAGAAATGTCATAATCAATGAACATCCAGTTTCAGTAAGAAAAGAGGAATAGCTGTCATGTATCCTGAAAGATCAAAAATGCAGACAGGATCAAGAATGAAGCTATTTTCCAAAATCACCTATCATTTCTTCAGCCTGAGGTTTAGGTATACTTCAAAGACACAATCAAGATTTCCAGTGTGATCTGCTTCACACTTCACAAGAGAGACTGTGAGCAAATAGCAGAAGAAAGAATTTCAGAAATACAAAGAAAAGGAGAAAGTACAAGTTATGTTGCTTATGAACTTACTCTTATCATTGCAGTGGACCAGAGTACTGGTTGCTTCATAGAAATACAGAACAGGTTGCTATCTAGAGGAACATACGGTTTAAGAAATTTCCTGGTGTTAATTTTCAGGTCTGACTTGCACAATAATTACCTTGAGATGAGCAGAGTAATGGGAATGAAAGAAAGAAGTAGGTGACCAGCAAACCCTGGGGGTTCTCTGTCCTATTCAGTTTCTACTCATGACATAGGTGTCACACTCCTGTAAAGGGCATCCTTAACAAAATCTGCCCCACTGCCACTTTTCTTATCTGTTTGGAAGCCACCATTGACTGCCCAGTGGAGAGTGAGTCTGGACCACCTTCAGGGTGGTGCTGTCAAGCTGTGGTGACCAGCACGGAGCACAGTGCTTCTTTCTGCAAGAAATCCGATCTCGTTCCCATTGCACACCCTCAGCAGAAACAGGCTTCAGATTGCCCTGGGTTCTCTAACACAGGCGCTGCCACATCAGAGAGAAAGCATGCCAGGAAAAGGACAGTGTCTGGGACTGAGGAGCAGTGCTCTGCACAGCACCGTGCTGCCAAGGACCCTGTGTGCCTACCAACGAGCTGTTGCCTTAACTTCCCCTGCCAAGACCCCTGCCAGTGTCTGCTCTCCTGGGAGGTAAAACATGCTTGGCTAAGAGCAAGGTGGCAAACTCTTGCTAGTCAATCGTAGGCTTTAAAGACTTTCAAGGCTCTGTATTGTTAGGATATTTCAACTTCAACATACTGTGGAATAGAAATATACTACAACAGTTGTTTAGCAAATCACAAGAAATAATGCTATTCTATCTCTAGGAAAGCTTTTCACCATTTTGTGCGGCTTCTCACAAGCACTGACTAATTACAACTCTGATGTGCACTGGCCAAATCCCACAGGATGCACACTGTCATTTTTCAGAAGATTGAGTCAGAGCAGCAAAAATGTCTGTATATTCTTCTTCAAACTGGCTTCAAAATCTAAAGCCTATGGGAAAACCACATGATTACACTCTCAATATCCAGTGGTCTAGCACACACGTAAGACCTTATGTAGGAAACATTTAATATGTGATAACTGTGATTAAGAGCAGAATTTTAGTAAAATACTTTCAGTACCTTGTTAAATTCTCTTAATTTATTTTATATGAACATGCAAAGGAGAAAATTGTATTCTCATAAAAATGTTTGGTTGATTAAATTGCCTCTTTGGCAAAGAAGGAGCCCTATTAACATTTTTTTCACTATAACGTTTCTAAAAATTATAAGAAGAAAAATGCTTTAGTCAGCTAAGCTATCTCATTGTAAAAAACCTTCAGATATCTAGAAGAGGCATTTTATATAAGTTTGTTAAGAAACTGATTGTCTGATATTAAAAATAAATCAACTTCTGGGGATTTAATCATCATAACAAAAGGTGCATTTATGTCAAATAGATTTCAAACATTTATGCCTGATTTGTTCTGTGTATTTAGTTTAATACTAGTGGTTTGGAGACTCAGCACAATAGCTTTTACTTGGCACTCGTACATATTCAGTTGCTATAACAATTGTTCTCCATTATAATTGATCTCGCCTGTTCCCTTCCAGATCAGTGCAATGTATGTTCCTGATTCATGCTTTACCCTGCCCAAGTCTCCCAGTGAGTTACTCAAAGGTTAACTAGGTCTCCCTTTCCTGATATCCGCGACCCCTGACAGGATGCCCTCCTTGCGTTCGTTGTGGGCGAACACAGGGTACCAGCCGCACCACGGCAGGCAGTTGCTGAGAAAGCAGCAGCCTGCGGTACGCAGGTCATGTCGGGTGAAGTATGACGGCTATCCTGCTGCAGAGTTTAATCCCTTAGGTTCCCATGGGAAAACTACTCAGCCTTTAAGTCTTTGAAAAACCTGTCTTCACACATCAGCAGCGAGTTGCTGCAGGTCAGCAGCTAAATGTGCCAAGGACACCGCTTTGGATTTAGCTTGCTCCACCCTCACTACAGTGCCTGGCAGGGGACTTTGACCATAGGTTTCATTTTCGGTGACACAGAAAATGAGAGTTGGGGACTACTTTTCTTGTGCTCCCCCAGCTGGAGGGACATCCCACTGAAAGCAAGTCAGGAGAGGAGAGAAAGACTCTAGGATCAGGCACCATAGGGACAGAGGGATTTTTTTGGAGGTGGGGTGAGTTCTGAGAGAAAAGACCCAGCCATGGGGAGTGATGGAGAATGGGAGCCAAAACCAGTGTAGATGGGATCTAAGGAGAGGAGAGCTCTTTAGGAGGGATGTAAAGGAAAGGAAACTTGGGGAATTGGACAAGGGAAAAATGCCATGAGCAGTATGGCAGGGCAAAGCTGGCATGGGGACTAAGGAGGCATAAGAGCAGAAGCCATCAGGGTTAGAGGGGCCGGGGAAATAAGGGCCCTGGTGAATTAAAGATGCTTCCCTGGAGTTAAGCCTGAGTCATGAACCCAAGATGCCTGCATTTCGGTGCTCATCTGCTGCTGTCAAACGAAGTGAGGCAGTGCCAGGCAGGCAAGACCTCCCATGGCTGTGAGTTACTGCAGGACCTCCTGTGCTTGGTTTCTGACCTTGCACGCTTCTGGCAGGCTCTTTTCCTCACCCTGTTTAGATGTGGGCAAAGGAGATAGTGGGAGCAGAAGGTGGAGACCTCCTGCCCCTTTTATGTGTCTGGTACCAGAGGAGTGATCAGCAGCCAGGACTTACCCCTACATGCACGCAGAGGGTCCAAAACGGCTTCCCTGATGGAGAACCACGGGACACCATGAGGTGTCATGCCAACAACTGAAAATAAAACAAGCTGATGTCTGCTATTTTTAAAAGTTTAGGGATCTGCACACCAAGAAATGTCTCCCCAGAATCTGCCTGGAGACAGAGTGCTGTGAAGGCTGTGCCAGAAGAATTGCCAGAATCAAGAGCATGTGTATATTCAGCAATCCTTTCTTCATGGCACTAACGGACTGTGCGTTGGGGACAGGTTACAGTTTTGTAGGGCAGAAAGCTGTTGTCCAAACACTTCATCTTGCCCCACTTTGAAACAGTTTCACTTGCTGCAAGAACCTTGAAAGAGATGAATGACTGAGGGAGGGAGTGCAGGCAAGGGAAGAACGGTCTCACATTGAAATGGTTTAACTCCCAACTAAAATCTCTGCTTCAGAGTTGCCATTACTTTACCTGGGAATTCAGACTGTCAAGGAGCTTTTGAAACCAGGGTGGTCCAAGAGACTGTAATATTTCTAGGGCAGTTTAACTTAAATTTGGCCCAGTATTCAATACAATAGCAAGCAGAATAATCATGATGTAAGTAACCTTCAAAGTATTGTCATGAGGACAAGGGTCCAAAGAAGTAAATATTTACCCCCTTTTGCAGAATGAACAATTCAGAGTTTGGTGTCAGAAGAATATCTGTCTGTGAACTCTACTGACAATTATGAACTTATTTCAGGGACATTTTGTGCCAAATGTCTACAGAAAAAAAAGCTCACACTAATGGTATTTGTTGCTAGTACTGTGCAGGAAAAAGGAACAAACAAAGCAAAACAAAAAGCTTCACTTTTCTCCAAGCCAGGATGTTAGAAGCAGATATTTGATTACTTCAGACATATTAAAGCTGGAATATGTCCTTGCAATATCATCTCCATAGGAACAGAGATAAAATAATGATAGAAAAAGACAAAAAAAAGTGGACACACAATCAGTTAAGAAGAACATATAAGGCAAATATGAGGTCTCATGGATAACGGAGTGATGTGTCTATCTGAAAACTTTGTACTTTAGGACTGAAAAGATTTTCTCTTAAATGGAAGAAAAACCAAGCCAAAGCTAATATTTTTCAGCTTTTATAGTTCATCACAAAATGGCATTTTTAGGTCATCCAATGGAGCTGGTAGGAAGTATATGAGTAAGCAGTTCAAGAAGAATCAAAGAATATATTGAAAGGCAAATCCTTCCAAGAATATTCAGCAGTAATATTGCTTATTGCTTTGCGATAAAACTAAAAGCAGCTACTCAGCTATCCTCAGCACACCACGGCACTAAAGTAATTACATCACCAAATGAGCTTTTGAATCAAAAGTGAAAGGTTTACTGAAGACAACAACAAAGAAAGTGGAACTTTCACTGGTGACTTTTGTAACCTGTTTTAATTAATTTGATCCAAATCCTGCCTTTTTTTTCGTCCTTCTTTTTTTTCCCAAAAAACTTTTTGAAAGTAATTAACGTACTATGGCAGTGTTTTGAATCATCCATCTGGATAGCTTTTGTTTCATGGGTTTTCTCAGAACTATTCATTTAACTTTCTGCCACGGCAGTACTGTGCATATGCCTTGCTGACAAAAAATTTCCTTTACCATTTTTAAAGAATTGTTGCAAATGACCCCAAAGTCTCATTTCTGTGTGATAATACTGTATTTGTATGTCTACCATTAAACACAGAGAGCTAGGTTAGAGTTCTTGGTTTTTTCATGTGGATTAATTGCCATTTAGCAGCCCTGAATATTATTTGAGCTTCCCCCAGTCATTCAGTACTGTGGATTTCCTGCATCTCTGCATAGCAGCTTTAGACTTAACTATCCTGAATAATTTCATATCCTTGGCAAAACCTGTTCCCTCACTATTTACCTCTTTTTCTTTATAATTTGTGAATATGCTGAGCATGATGGGACCTACCACATATCCTTGAGACTCTCAGTAAACTGCTGAAATGTTCATATGTGGTTACAACAGGACAGAGACAAAAATTCTTTTGGTTAATAGAGGGAAAACTTCTTTAGCAGCTTTTGCTGAAAGCCCTTGTCAACCTTTTTTGTTAAGTCCATGTGTACTGGATTGACATGTTCACTTTACCAGTAAACTGCCATCTTCAGAAAACACTTATAGTTTTATAAGACATTCCTGTGACTCATCCTAAATCTATCATTTCATCCATATTTTTTAATTCCATTCCTCATTACAGTTCCTCGCCAATCTGGCTGGTGCTGAACTCAAAAGTAACTGGTTTGTTTTTCCCAAGATGACATGAGTTACTCTTTGAGACATTGGTACCATATTAACCATTTTTATGAGGCTAGGTCAAGCAGCATGTTATTTGCGTAGTAGTTTGACAAGTTCAAAAACCTGAATTTCTTTTGAAAAATAGCAGCTCTCAGATGTTTGCATTCAGTTTATTGATTTCTGAAATACCTGCTGTTGATAACTCTGATTGACACATTTCCCCACCATTCTCTTCTCTGCTCTTCTGCATCAGTCATAAATTCCCCACCTTCATTTGCAATAAATAAGGATCAAAGCTTTTCACCTCCATTGTCTATTCATCCTACTGACTGTGGCAAGTTCTCTGTTTCTGATATGTTTGAAGAAGTTTTGATTATTATCGTTTATATCATTATGAAGTTGCTCCTTCTATTGTTTTTTTGGCTGCCCTGTTGTTCATTGATATTTAATTTGCTATAATCCATTATCTTCCTCTCAAGTAGATACCACTTCCATTTTTAAGGGTGTGGGTTTTTTTCCACTTCTGATGCCCTCCTTTACTCTTCTGTTCAGCTATACTAGCCTTGAGGTGTGGGAATGGTCTTCTTATGGCCTAGGTTTCTAGTATAAAATTTTTTAATATCATTTGACCTCATTACCTTCTCCTTTTAAATGGCTCTTTAACAAGCTTCCTCATTTTAGGGTAGCTTTTATTTTCTAATATTTCATTCTACTGTGAGGAATATTCTTTGTTTTCCCTTTCAATACTACTGTTAAATCTTTATACATTATAATCTGAGTTGCTCTTCTATAGATGCACCCTGAGCCTCTGATTCTGGGACCTGCTCAGAGCTAAGAGGTGCTTGTCCTCTTGCGGTTTTGCTGACTGTTTGCCCCAAAAGCAGACATTAATGGGATGATTTAATCTAAAAATTAAATTTATCCAGGGCATATGAGGTATCTGATGTCTCCCAATGCTGTTCTGTGTTTTCTGCCCTGATTTGCCTCCTTCCAAAAATGATTTTCAGCACAACACCCAGACCTCACTCCCACTGACATGCTTGCGGGAGGAAGACAAACTGTGCTTAGAAATGTTCATCTTGCTGAGCTCTCTACAAATCATCACCACAAAGGAAGACAAGCTTGAAAGGCTGCAGAGTGGAAGGCAGATGATACAAGTATGCAGAGCTTTTACCTCTTTCCTGCCTGCCTGGAAATACCTCATCTCTCTGCCTGCACTTCCAATGCACATCACTTCTGCTGCATTTACCTGATGCTCCAGAACAACAAAAACTCTCATAGGGAAAAGTTACCCAGTTCACATAGTTTAAACCAATTCAGGACTGAAG
>VZTV01005204.1:0-13345 GCA_013400875.1 Anhinga rufa | reverse complement strand
TAGATGCAGCACTCCAGGTGGGGATCCATGGGTGGGTCTGAAACTGTAGGAGCATCCTAAGATAAGCTTTATTTGAAAGACAGCAAACTGCTGTGACCTACTGCCCAAAGTCTGGAGAGTGTCAGTGATAGCTTATACATGGTGACAATCTTCTGCAGCCGCATCTGCCCTCCCTCACCTGCTCCTTTCTTCAAGCTCTGGGCTTTGGATTGATGTTTAAGACAAGGCACTGCCTTCTGCTTAACTTCATGAACTCTTCAGAGCAGGCAGTAGCCTTTGTTCATGTAGGTTTTTTGTTCTGTTTATCAAAGAAGTTTATCAAGAGATGTACCAGAATGAAATCTGGGTGCTGCTGAAGTCTGATTAAACTGCAAGTGACTTAACAGGGCCAAGGTTGCAGCCTGTAGGCTTCATCTGCAGTGTCAGTAATGAATACCAGACACTGACTTTGAAGTCACTTTGTGTTCTGATGATATAGAATCCCAGAAAAAAGCTGTTGCTAGTAAGTAAAAGCCCTCAGATACCTGGGCAAGGTTGTGATTATTAATCAAAAGCTTTGTCTATCCACATCAGAATGGAGATATATTGAATCAATGAGCTAATCTGGTATTTGAAGTTAATTAATTACATGCCCCTATAAATTTCAGTGGATCCAGGACTTGGGCCAATATCCCAGGCAAAGAGAGATTACAGCTGCATTGCTTTCTTCCCCTTTTGTTGAAAGAAAACAACAGATTTTTAAATTAGATGTCACATATTTATTAGATATATTGTATAGTTTCCTTTTCTCCCTTTCCCTCCTATTAACTACCTCTCCCAGAAGTTTAAAGTTTCATCCAAGACACAAATATCCTGAAAGCAACAAGTAAGTTATAATGAAGAAATCAAATACCTGAGAGCTGTGGGACAAATTATGCTTTTCTTATGCTGGGGCAATCCCAGTAAGGCAGGGGGCAGAACTTGGCCATATATCTGAAATCAAGTAGTTGAATCTACAGTATTAGAAGTTGGCTCAGTGTGAACATGCTTCTTAAAGCAATTATATGCCAAAGGAAATGTCCAAGGCTAGCCAAGACAATCAGCAAAGTTCCTTGAGCCAACATCCCATATTCTCCTAAGATAAACTTAAACAACATTTCTATTTATTATTTCCTGAGTCTCTTGATAGTCGCTATCAAAAGGCAAGAAGAATTAGAGGAAAGGACTAGAAAACAACTGTATAACAGTTGCAAGGGCAGCATTTTGAAACTGGATTCCTCAGTACAGTCTGTACCAGCCTGAAGTGAAGAAGTTTTGAAATAAATCAGAGAAACCACATTCACCAGGAGGCATCAACTGGTCTTTGGGCATTGGGACAGACCTTTTTGAAGACTTCCTATGGGCAATTGCAAAGGCCACTGAAAAGTGGGAACAGCCTCATTTTCCGTGCCACCATGCACAGAAGGTTGAACAGAGTAGATGCTTCTGGTGAATGGATGTCAATGTTTCTGGCTCCATCTGAGCCAAATGATAGGTGCAGGAGAAGGCAGAGAAGGACTTGTCCATGTCCTGCAGGTATACACAGTTCACTTTTTCTCTACATCTGCCCATGTCCCCTGCTGTAAATGAAGAATATGGCAAGCTGGAGACACAGTGCATTTGTAACCAGGGAACACAGGACAGACCTGCCAATACGTGTGAACAGGCTGGTATAAAAGGAGGCACAAAATAGGTTCCCTTTGGCTTCTAAAAGAAAGCTGCCTCACTAGAAAATCATAGGCAATGATGCGTGTGGCACGAACCCAGCTGTACCAGAGCTGCCATCTTCCAGATGGGCTGTTAAATCACCCGCAGTTATTAAAATACCATGGCAACTTCTGCAAGTGCAGAAATGCTCAGCATAGCACCATGGCCAGATTCCAGCTTGCAATGTTTCACTCTCCCTTCTCCTTCACTCTCCAGCGCTTGGCAGCACCACTCCTCTACAGATGCACTCCTGAGGCTGCAGCCCAGGCACCAGCAGCCCCCAAAAGCATGGGTAGTAACTGCAGCCTCACTTACATTCCCTTTCCCTTTGCAGGTGGACAAGTCCAGCTAGCCCAAGCACACATTACAAGTGAGGTATTTCAGGAGAAGCAGCCCCCTGTGGACAGGAAGCCTTTCAATGCCAACTGCAGCTTTGTTAAGGTCTTTTTCACCCTTGAAAGCATGGGAGGAAAGCAGCATGCACTTCTGGCCAGAGCCAGTAGTACCATGTGAAACAGTGAAACAGAAACTGAGTTTCACATGCAGGGAGTGAGATTAGAGCTGTCCCAGCAAGACCCATTGCATACTCCCTGGTTGGCTACCATTGTGCTAAGCTGCTCCCCCTCTCCCAGTACGCCATGTCTGTTGGGAAAGTCAGTCACCAAAAGGACTGAGGTCCCCACTGTGAGCCCAACAGTTTCACTGTAGGTTAGGTTTGGCTATGCCATTGTGCTGCAAATACAAGAATAATTTTATGTGCATGTTGAGTAAACTCTTTCTCTTGGGTGGTGTCTGAGCTAACATTGGGATGCCATGTGCTATAAAAGCATCTATAAATGCTTGTACAGAGTGTCTATAAATGTTTCTGTTTCTTGTTTCTCACTCAAACAGACGTAGTTACTCAGCCACAGCAGCGACCCTGCTTGCTTATAAACACAGAATTCCCATCCCAGCCTTACTGCCAGCTGTGGCTTGATGCCTCTGGCAGCTGCCTGTGGCAGACCCAAGGGATGGGACCAGCTTTGGGTGCCTGACAAAGAGTGGCCACACTGCCTCCAGGTCTTCCAGGTATGCTGTAATCCTCCAGGAGCTCCAAGAACTCAGCTGATGTTTCCTTTGCCTTCCTCAGCCTTTATTCCTGGTTCTTTCTGTCCCCACAGTGCATTCACACTGGGGCTATGGTGCAATAAGTAAACGTTACCACAAAACCTCCAAGAGCAATTTTGGAAACAAAATGTCCATAAAGGAATTTGGAGTCTTAGCACCAGAAGCAAAACGTTAATTCACTGAAAATCCAGCTCATTGCCAAGTAGCAACAAAATCAGGACTGATGTCCTCTGCACGCTGGCTCCAGTCAAGGGAAATGTTATCATTGTTAGACTTGGTAATCTCATCAGTCCTGTGACCTATTTTTCCCTAAGAGTCTGCCAAAACTGCTAACCTGGAGATGAAAAATCCAAGTTTTCTTTTGTTGGCTAAAGGCAGCTATTGCCCAGCACAGGAGATGCACATTCTGCACAGACCCACAGTGCTGCAGGAACCCAGTGGAAGTGGATTTGTCCCATACAACACGTCAGTACTATCAGTCATCTGCTTGCTTATCAAGTAAGGTTTGTTGATTCAACACAAGCCTGAACTAAGACAGCACAAAATAAAATAAGAAAATCAAGCCCATGCATGCCTCCGGGGGTGGCCAGCCCCAGCCACAGCTCAGGTGTGTTCCTCCCTGATGGGAACCTCTCCTCATTGCCAGAGTGGAAACATTTTACTTCTGTGTCCTGCCCATTGCAGTCTCCAAGTGATACTGCTACACGCTAATTGGGACCCCAAAGGCATTTCTTTTCTTTACTGAGTAGTAAATTATAAAATAAAATAAACTGGCCCACAATATATTTTTCCTCTCTCCAAATTAAATATCTCAGAAAACAGTGCTCCTCAATCAGACCACACACACAAAACTCTCTACATTTTTGCTTTGTCTTGCAAATTAAGTGTATTTGGCCAATATAAATACCTGGAAGCCTACCAGCAGACTTCTTGGTCAGACTGCAGCAGGTTTATAATAGGTATGGCTCAGTAAACTCTGCAGCTTGCCCTTCTTAAAGAGCTGCTACAGCCTTCTATAGCAACATTAGTTCTGTTTTTTCCTCAGTAAAGCCTACTTGCTGA
The DNA here is from genome assembly GCA_013400875.1 of Anhinga rufa. NCBI lineage: Eukaryota > Metazoa > Chordata > Aves > Suliformes > Anhingidae > Anhinga > Anhinga rufa. Next base: position 9,451 of record VZTV01005204.1, on the reverse strand, counting down.
CTTTGATCATGAACCCTCTGTCTCAANGCAAGATGACAAGAGTGAGAGTGAGTGTGCAGGACTCTATCTTGAACAGAAATACTTTCTGGACCGTTTAGAAGAAACCTAACAGAAACAAGGCAAGGGTCACAGTGCTCTGGTATCCTCCTTCTGTCAGAAAAAAAGAAAGTATTCTACCTTACAATAAGGTGAAAAATAGAAAGGACCCTTGGATGTGTTGAGTTGTTTTATGTAAGGTGTCCAAGGCCCAGTGGCAGAGTAGGGTATGTGCAATGCTGGATCTGATCAAATGTGTGTAACTGAAAAATTTTCCTGAGACTTATCAAAACCAGAAGCTGTGTGAAGATATCAAATGTTAGGAAAGTTAAATTTTCCAGATGAAAACTGAGAAGAGAATCTGTATGTTGGAAAAAACAGTTTAGTGATAATTTTTGACTGAGACATATACCCTTCTGGCTCCACATCTGGAACTTGAGCTTTATCTGGAGCTTAGGTTTGGAGCAGGCAGCGTTTGACTTTTCCTCCTTCCTCACCCCTCACTTTCACTCTCTTCCCTCCCTTCCTCACCACCCAAATTGGTTAAAGAGTACAAAGGGGTGAAGATGGGAAAAAACCCGGCCTGTGTAAATACACCTACTGTTTCCTAGAAAGAGAGACTCCGAAGATGGGGAGGTGTCTGAAGAAAGAACATTAGTAGAGACGGAGCAGAGAACTAAGCAAACAGAAATGTTACAGAAAGATTGGAAGGTCCCTAAAACCACAGAAAACAGAGGATATCATGACTGGTCTGGCCCCAGAATTTAATATATAAATAAATGCTCTGGACTTCTTGATTAAGCGGACCTAGAAGCTATGTTTATTTTCAGACCACCTTCTAAAGTGAAAAGCAAGTGCACATTTCTGCAGGAAACCAGGAAAGTTTGAAGGATGAAGTATTTCAAGAGGGGATTTTTGCTCAGGATGTTAATGGAGTAGTGATGAGGGAATAAAGACACAGGCTTTCAGCCTGGCTCTGGTCCTTTCATTCAGGCAGCAAGGCTTGGGGCTGGTGTGGGGGTTCAGGGTGTCCACCCTGCCAGCCTACTGCCTCTCCGTGCAGACTGGAGGTGAAGTGCCAGAGCTGGAGTGAGCTGGCGAGCACTGCAAGAGGTTTCCAACTGGGGGAAGGTGTCAGGCGCCCCTCTGTAACAGCACCTGAGCCAGCTGATGCCCGTAACTCGCCGTCCAGAGCAAAGCCTCTGGCACAGTACCAGCTGGGACTCGTGCATGCACGAGTTCCATTGTTTACAGATTTCACTAAAAGAAACACAAATGAAACATGAAAGGTTAACACCAGTCACTGGATGGCTCAGTCTTGCTGGGTCTTACAAGCATCACTCAGCCAATATGCCAATTAGACCCTACGCATTATCAAATGGAAAAAAAACCCCACCTTTCACTGCATCCCTCTGGCCAAAATAGCCTGTGCTGGGCCCAAGCACATGCAATAAAATACATGGGTTTATTTATTTAAAACAGCACCAGAAAGGACTTTTGCTTTAAATAAAACAAATTATTACTAATGGTCCTTTCCCACCTTCAGTCTCTTTTTTCTCCCCTTTCCTTCTTGGTCCTAGGCATTTTACAAACACTTGTAAATAACCATATCCAGGCAAAACAGAGAGTCATTCTTCATTCTAAACAGGACGTCAGGGATAGTGAAAAAACAATGTTTGTGGATGGAATGCATTGTGCAAAGGTGGAGGGAATATAGGACTGTTTCTGTGTCTGGAAACAGATGACGAGTGTTTGTTTCTAATACAGTATGTTAGAGAACAGATTAGATAATAAAATCCTAAACAGAAGATCTCATGCTCCACGAAATCTGGAATAAACTTGGAAGAGATATCTCAGTGAACTCCATCTCCTTCTGGGCCCTCACAGTACCATGAGGTCAGAGCTGCAGCGATGGATCATTTCACATCATGTGTTCAGTCAGTCACCAGGCGAGTATACAACCCCTGTACTGTGGCCTGATATGATCAGGAATAGTAGAACTGGTATTCTGGTCTTTCAGGAGGAGTTAAGATGCCATTGCTGCAGCTGTGCCTGCTCTGATCAGCTATTAATTTCTAATCGGGTGTGCACAATCATCAGCCTGTCTTGCAGGAAATATATGCAGAAAAGTAAGATTTTTTGAATTATTCAAGAGATTTAGGAATCTTATTTCCAGCTGTGACTTAAGATCTTTTGGTCCAGAGAAAGCAAAGTCTCATTAAAGTTGATAAGCTCTGTTTTCTTAAGCACATTACAAATTGCATTAAATTGTCATCATTAGAGCTGCATTAACATGGCTTGGCCCAAAAACATTTCTGGATTTTTCAGAAAAGCAAGACATACTGAAAGAATTAACACAGATCAACCTGAAACATTTTGATCACCTTGAAGCATTTAAGAAGCTATGCTGAGTCATTTTATTAACTGGCAGCACACAGTTTTGAAACAAAACAATGAAAATTAAGGCTGTCCAGCAGTATAGCTCATTGTTTTCAAAGTTATGGTTGCTTGTTAGTTTTGGATGAGAAATAAAAGCAAGCTGAGTTTTATTCCTGATTCATTAGTGGGTTTAGTTCCCTGGAACTCAATTTACAACAAATATAGTTAATCCATTGTTTTTAGACTAACAGTTAGATGAGTAGTTCTTCTGTTAAGTAAAGTTAGTTCAAATATTTTGAGCAGAGCATCCCTCCACCCCCACACTTTCTCTTATCAAAAATGGGTCCATTTCAAGATTATAAACATCTAACATCAAAATGGATCATTTCCAGTGGAATTTTCCACAGAAGACACAAAATGATGTGCCGAAGGCCCACAGCATTTTGTTCGGAGTTGACATGCTGCCCAGTGTCCACACTGCACCGTGGGAGCCTTGCAGGGACACGCCATGCAACACTGCCTGGCAGCCTCTCGCGTGGCCCAGCCCGTGCTCCAGGGCGAGGGGTGGCAAGGGGCAGCCATGAGACCCCATGGGCCATGGGGCACCACAGGCCCTTGTGGGAAAAGGATATGCCAAGAATAAGGTCAAACCTAAAACAGAAGGCAGCTTTTCAGCATTTCTAAACCCGTGATTTTCTTTAAAAAATAAACTCAGTTAAGTTTTATTTCAACTGCTTGTCCCAACTGTTTGTTTGTCCTTAGTGCTGAAATTACATTTTTCCCGTGGGAAGGGCATTATATTTTTTTGTACCCTTTAATGTCAGTCAGTCCACTGCCCTAAATTTCATTGAAACACCATAAGCACAACCTTAAACACCTTTCAAAGCCTTTATTCATAATACTCTTTGTTTCTTTTATAGCGTGCTTACATTTTCTATGCATCTTCCAAATTCTTACCTGCACCACAGCAGTGTGTAGCAAATCAAAATAAGGTGGTCCAGTTTGACAAATATAAACTGAAGTCACAAAAAAAAAAATAAATGCGGGAAGTAAGAGAAAGTTAGATATCAAATAATGACCATTTCCTGACTTTTAGACCTACCTTTCAGAGCTTTGCAAGCAGAAAATCTCTCTTCACTTTGACAGTCTTATCTTAAGCTGTTACAGCTCAGATTCACATGGCCCATATTCCACCTGATTCCTTGGGTTTTAGTGTTTTTCTTCCCAGCTTTCTCTGGGACCTCTAAAGTGCTTTGTTGATAGAAACCCCCAGGCTGAGAAGCTCAGGTGGAATTTTGGAAGAAAGCTTTGTTTAAATAAAGATTTCTGTAGAATGTCTGCTTTCCTTGGTGGTTTTGTTTCTCATTCCTCTTGGTAGGCTAGAAATCTGAAACACCCTATTCTTGCCTGCAGTTTCCCTTTTTGGCAAATAATTGCTTTTTCCCACTAAAACTTCAGGTTACTTTATCGAAGATGACCATAAAAACTCTACTCCTAGCTTCTGTCTACTGCTTTTCCTGGAAACGGGAGGATGAGCTAATAGGAGCAGTAGTTCTCAGCACCTCAGAAATTGTGTACCACTGGCCATGGGGAGGAGAGAGCCAGTGGCCTGTGCCAGGAACAGGAGCTAAACAAGGAGTGGGGCATGGCAACATTGTTCATGGAATCACCCTTTTCCACAGTGAAACACAATAGACTACCTCAGCACTGTGATTGTGATTCACCTCTACTGACACCCTTGCATGGAGTCAAGGGTGGAAAGGGAGGGGACAGAGGTTGGGCCCTTGATTTAGCATCCTGAACTCCTGAATGGACAGGAAGGAGGTAGGGAATAAGGATTTCCAAAAAGGAAGAGAATACTGTTATTTTTGGCCTTCTCAGAGATTTCCACAAAGTGAACAACTTTCAGCTGAGTAAGCGTCAGGAGCTCAAATAGGAGGCCCGGCTCCACATCAGACTTCTCAAAACGTTCACTTCTCAGGTTATTAAGTTTGGTCTTTGCCCTCTTGAGACCCATGAAATGAATCAATGTCTCCTGCTAACCACCAAGGGATTTGCTGTCTTCATGCCTCATTGAGACATCAAAAACTAACCAGTGAGGTGAGAGTTTCTCAGTCATGGATTGCACAATACTCCAAACACTAATGCTCTATGTACAGAAATAATATCCTGAAGGCAGAACTCTTCACACTGTTGTTGATACATTTTCTAGCCACTATTGCTCTTTAATATCCCAGTTTAATATCCCAGTTTATACTTAAAGGCCAATATATGTAAATGCTGTTTTGCCTGCAAAATATCGTATGCAGGCAGGCAGCTACATTTTGGCAGAAACTGTGTGAAAATGCCAAAATCATTAGCTCGTACAGACAGTGTACAGATTGAACCCTCTGAAAAGAAGCCAGTGTATTATGGCCATTGGTGTAACTGTGGGATAATTTGTTTAAAAATTAAGCCCCAAATCTTCCTTTTGGTATTCTTCAAACTGTTTTCCTTTGGGAAAATGTTACTTAGCCCTCATGGCATGAGAGCTGTGCAGAAAAAGTCAAGTTAGTGTTAATATTTCTTCTGAAACCTAGTGATGATGAAGTTCTGTCAGCAATTTCTCTTTCTGCAGTTTGTGAATCTGAAGTAAGTTGGCACCACTGTTCATGGCTAAAAAACCTACACAGGCTGGACAAAGCCAATGTTACCTTCTAATATGCATAACAACTTGCTAGATGTTCTGAAGAAGTCATTAAATCAGCAAATTAGTGATAGAATTTTGATTAAAAACAGCTGGAAACAGACTAGAGGTTAACTAGGAATTTCCTCCTCCACATTAAGAGCTGCAAGTTTAGAAGCATTTGTTTAGTCCTTTTCATGAGCTTAGCAGAGCCAGGCAACCTTTCAGAGATGGGTGATGGACTATGCACAATTAAACTACTGGACTCTTTCCATTAACTTTAAAAACTATTGGAAAGCACTCCATATGGATTGGTTTTCTGTGGCAATTCTGCAGTGCTTCCTCATCAGTGTGTGTAGAACAGATATATTTTCCTCAGGAAACTTGATGGCATGAACATCTGGCCCATGATAACTTCAGGAACTAAATCTAGAAGTCTTCGAGGGTTGTTAGCAGCCCATAATTTCAGTCTCATATCTCACCCTTATCACTTATTACTTCCCTCAGAACATAGACTTGATTTTCAACTTGGACTTGCTTCAGACCACTCCTGTTCCACCAGTGCAGGAAGCATCCTCCAGCACCACCAGGATCTCAGAGCAGGCACTCTTGAGCCACCATCCTAATTTACAGCCTCCTACCACATAAATCAGTGGCTCCACTGTGAGTTTATGCAGATATCCATCAGCATGCTTCTGTGGTTACACAAACTACTCCATCTACTCCATGAAGGTGCTTGCCATGCAGTTCACAGTGAGTTCAGATAGAGAAGCTCCAAGTGCTCGTCTGCCTGGTTTCAGGTACACTTGCATGTCCTATTGAAATGAGGCAGAAAGGTGCGCGTGTGGTGATATTTTAATTCATGACCATCTGAACTCAAATCAAGTGCCACCCTGTAAATACAGCTTCCTCCTCTAGGAACATTTAAGTATTACAGGTTACTGTCCTGAGTATCAGCAAGTGGATGTTAGTAATCAAGACGCTGACTTCACACTACTTTTTCTTTCATTACTCTCACCTATCATCTACAAAGATGCTGAGGAAAGTCAGGAAGTGGTTGAGCTGCTTTCTACTTACATTGTCATGTCAAATCTACATTTTTCTGTTAATTTCCAGCAAATCATCTACATTTTTTTTCTGGTCATTCCCCCTTCTACACTCCAGTCTCTGATCAGCTGAAGCACTGGGTCAGACTTATGAAGCTGAAGTATATCAGTGTGACTGACCCCACAGTAGGATTCGCCAATTCAGCAGACTGTGTGGCAATCTTTATCTAGTAATTTATGATGGTGCCTAAGTCTATGGGCAGGACACCAGGAGAGACTCCCAGGCACAGCTATGGCTGAAAATTCTCATTCATCTGCCAATGACAAGGGAACAAATAAACTTCAGACACTGTTGACCCCTTACTGGAAATGTCTGGGGAGCTATACAGAGTATGTGATGGAGTCAGGGTTTTATCTGAGCAAGCCTACAGTGAAGACAGGTTTATTTCACTAAAACATAAACTCCACTTTCTGCAGAAGTGGAGATACATGTTTTTGCTAAAATTCTCCATGAAAAAGTGTTTTGCTTGGTTCGTTATTGGCAAGGTTTTTTTTGTGAAAACAGAGCACTGGAAATTGTTATCCCATCTCTACTACATCTCATGCAGAAGACAAGGGTGTATGGGATAGGACATTTATCCAGCATTTTCTATGGCCAAGACTATTCTGACTACAGCTTGCATGATGCACCACTGTGTTACTGTACAAAGGGCTGGGTAATCCATCATGGGAGTCCCTGCCCGTGGTATGACCAAGGGACATATCCTTCAGAAGACTGACATGAGGCAGTCAGGGAAAGGAGACAACATAACTGCTTCCTTGAAATCAACATACACCACACAGGTGGTTCTTTGCTTCTGGTATGTTTCAAAGTTTCATGTAAGTAAAACCTGAAGTCTAGCTCTCCTCTTTACCTATTTGTAGTAACTATAAAAAAACCTGTTCATCTATATAGTGTATCATGTTCCACCATAAAATACTGATCTTATTACAATAAGCTTTAGACAAAGCTATTTGTTCTAATGTCAAGTTTTGAAATGTTTTAGTTGTACCCATTCCTTACAAAGTACTTTAGTCAATGTAAACCGAAGATCTGGAGGCTGAAGTACTATGGCTCCTTAGACCTGAGCTCCTTACTCAGGAGCCTTACTATAGCTCCTTAGGCCTGGGAAGGCAGAGGAGCTGTCTTAAGCCACTGGATACAGAAAAAATATTATCATTGAGCTCAAAGAGGTTGTGTGAAATGCTCCATTCCCCCACATCCCATTTCCACTTTGGGGAGTAAAGGGTGGACATAGATTCCAGTCCCAGGAAGGAACAGGGATTTGAGACCTGTCTTTCCCATCAGCATTTCTCCTCTGCTTACTTAACCACTGCTCTCCTAGCATGCTGGCTTGCGGTTGACTCCTGAAGCACCAAGCCCTCCTGTGCAGTGAACAGGCAGTGCACACACTGAACCTGGGGCTGGCAGCTCCATTAGGCGCCTGCAAATACCGTAATGCTATTACGATATGAGGCTTTTTGTGGCTAAGTGCCAAAGTCTACTGGCTTACCCTTCACTGTAGTGAGGATAAGAAAAGCTAACATTTCACTCAGCCATCAGAAACATGAATTGACCTTGATAAGTAGATGAGTGGAATTTTTCAAATTTAGGGTAATAATAGTCACTGACTCCATGATCACTGGTGGCGTTGGGAGGTTTAGATAATCAATCTTCATAAAGCTCCTAATCTTTGCCTGACAGGCACTATATACAGTGCGTGGAATATTAATACTGCATTCAGTTCTGGACAGCTCAGTAACAGTAGTGAGAACAAATTGGAAGGAATTCAGAGAAGCACAGCAAAATGATGGAGTGGCTAGAGAGACTGATTTATGTGAGGTTATATCAAAAGAATTGTGTGTTCTATTTCGGCCAAAATGTAAGGGAGAAAGGATGATCTGCAGAGTGGTAAGTCAGGCATCTTTGGGTGTCTGAAGGGGAGACACTGCAGGAGGAACGGAAATTATTTGGAGCTCTCTCACATGTCCAATCAGAATCACTAGAAGGAATTAAGTAACTACAGTTAAGGCAGAACATCAAGAAAGTCCAATTTCTCTGTTATCTACCAGATCAGCTGGCAAAAATACATCTCCCAAAACTGAGGATAAATGGTGAGTAAAACATTGAAAGCTAATGAGGAGATAAGGAAAAATTAGGAGAAATAAGAAGAAATCAGCAATACATAATGTCCCAGGGTCTTCTGAACATCTTGTTGAGGACTCAAGAGATCCCTCACTGTAGGAAGGGAAAAGAATATCAAGAACCAGTAGGGAGGTGCTGAAAAACCATGAGCAATTTGGAAGAGACCCACAAGTCATTTCTCAGCCACTGACACAGAGACAGCCAGCAAATCTTGGCCAGGGATGGGATGCATACTCCTTGGGTGTCCTGACTCCAGGTCAAACCTTGCTGTGAAACAAGCCTGAACCAAAGATCCAGACTCCAGAGGACAGACAAAATCTGAATCTTAAGCATCCAGTTCTGGCTCATGTCTAGTTTAAGGTGACTGTTTTGCATATTTTAAAGGGAAGAGAAGTGATATACTCACGACAGGGACTTCTGTGCTCTGTTGATCACTCCTTCCTGCCAATGACAGAAACTTGCAGTGCAGCTGTCCAAACCCCCAGTATAATACATAGGAGTAGTGGGGAGGGAGTATGCACTTCTCTTTGGCAAACTTGCTATCTAGAAACATGTGTGCAGAGGAACACCCACCAAGGGTTTGTGCTGTGTCCTGGGAGGGAGGGCTCTCTTTGAGAGGACAGCAAGTTCCTCTGGAAGGGGATGAGTGGAAATCATGTACAAACAAGAGATCAAACAGGCCTCTTGCACACTGCCTAGAAGGCAAAGGTTTAGTCACTCCACCCTTGGAGGAGGATTGGGGTACCCATGGCCTCTGCACTGCCACCATTTGCAAGGAAAATACATACTTCGAGGAGGCTGTCAGAGCCAGAACTTTGCTTCCCAGGTGCAGGCTGTGGTGCACCTCATCACTGCTCTCTGCGTGCAGCTCTCCTCATGGGGAGATGAAGATACACAGTGAAGCTATGCTGTGGGGGTGTCATCTCATCTTTACAAGTGATCCTTATTTCCTTTTAGATTTAGGAGATTTTAAACAACAACAAAAAATATAGGTCTTTTAAGAGCAAACTTTTTTGAAAAGAAAACATATTTCTATTTCATATTCTCAGGGTCTTAAGGGTTACTGTGTATTCAGTTCTATACTTAATGCAGGATATTGCTCCTTCCATTTTCTGTGGAATGTTACAGATATTTTGCTCA
>VZTV01005200.1:0-19861 GCA_013400875.1 Anhinga rufa | reverse complement strand
TTTTTTTTTTCCAAGTGAGAATTAGGACTGTACTATAACTTACCAGGTAGGAAAAACCACACAGCTACCTAATGTGCCAGATATTTCTTTGGACCGTGGGTAGAAGGTGGTACTTTCAGATCCTCTGTCCTTACTATCTAATCCATTCTTCACACTATATTCATATTTGTTTTCCCATGCTGCTTTCTTCTCTTCTACTTCTCTTGTCATTAGATATTATTGTATGTGATCATCTTCTGAAAAGAACAAGAAGCTAATAATATTTCATGATTAGAAATGGTCTTTGAATGGGCTTGTAATGAGGTAAAATGAGTTCACCCATCTCTAGTTGTTTTGTATACAATATTCTTCTAATAGTGAGAAATACCTTGACAGAATCCCCTTAATTAAAACATTCAACAAACTGAGAGCCTATGGTAGCTAGCTTTATGGATTTGCACAGTACTGTACCTTAAACAGTGGTTGGGTCAAATTCTAGGGTAAGTTGGTGTGATTTATGCATTCTTTAGCCCAAAAGTATTTTACACGGTCTTGGCTATCTTTCAGTGTACTTAAACACTTTCAGACTTACTTAATTACTCAGAACAATTTTGATCCACAATCATTGACTAATGTGTGAGTTACATTCTCGTCCCTTTACATGAATCCTCTGCCCTTAGTCTATTTTAGTATAAAAAGCTTTGACAACATTATGATGTGATTCATGGGATGCACTGTTGTTACACTAATGAACTCCTATTGAATAGTGCAAATATTAAAGAATTGTTACTCTGTTGTAGGAATCAATTACAATTTCTTTCTTTTGCAAACAACAGTGGGTTATTCAGCTCTTTTCATAACACATTTCTTTTAAAGTGAAGACATACAAAAAACTACTGGCAGAAAGTTACTTTCCCATTGAAAGTTACTACAGCTCTTCTGTGGGGAGAGAAATTTTAATTTAATAAAAAAAGTCCAAAAGAAAAAGAGATATTGTAAATAAACAAGACAAAACCACTATTTCATTGTAATATCCATGGCCCTTAACCACAGATGATCTAAAATTTGGGGGATACTTTCCTTAACTAGCATGAACAATGTAAATCAAGCCAGAAGCACAAGCCTGCCAAAACGTATACCAGCCACTGTTTGTAAAAGCGAAAAGAAAATTAGCACAGTGAGAAAGGAGAAACACATTTTTGGTGTCAGCCTTTCTGCAGACTTCTCTGTAGCTGTAACAGTTGCTCTCCCCATTTTCCAGAGAGGTGTGATGGACAACAAGGAATGGGAGAGTGCCTGGAATAAGTGGTGCGTCTGTTTGAAGCTGCAAGCAGCAGCTGGGCTGGGTTCAAATGAGTTCGTTGATGGTAATTCTTGAAATGACTTATTCTTGGTGGTGTACTTTGATTAACTCTTTGAAAAAAGTTACATTTAGACTTTATGAGGCAGGAATTGACAGTCATTCTGCAATAGCGTGGAAGTTTATAGTTTACTCAGCAAAAGCTTGCATGCTGGTGTATTTTAGAAATGTTGGTCACCTCAGTACTTGAGAACCCATTCTTGCTGGATTCTTTTAGTTCTCTGGAACGGAAATAATTGCATAGTTTCAGAGTCTGAAATTCACTTATTATTAGTCGTATTCATAGAACCATGAGATGAGCAAGGTCTCCACTGTGAAGTTAAGAACAGTTATGAACTCACAACAGGCTGTCCCTGACCCAGCAAACTCATCTAGTTTACTGAGTGCTACCAATGTAAACCACGTGCTGATGAATTCAAAGGATAGGGTCTTTGTCTTGAGGAACTAACAAAATTGATCCGAAGCCCTCTGATGCCAAGGGAAGACCCTTACTGGCCTCAGTAGACTGTGGATGAAGCTGTAATTTCAGACATGCCAGAATAAAAAAGGGCAATGAAAACCAGGAATGATCATTAGTACTGTAACTGTAAAATAGCATATTAAGGTTTTTTAGACACGTGGTATAAAATCATTAAAAACACATTTCTACACATATGTGTTCAGGATCAAATTTCAGTCGTGGTCACTGAAGAACTATAACCACTAGAAAAGACACACGGCATAATCTTAGTCTGCAAGGAATCAAAAAGCTGCATGCAACAGCATGTGTCAGAGAAGACCTTGTTAGTTTTATAAGGAAGAGAAGTCATGCACTCTCAGTAACAGCTCAGTCACAGTCAGGTTTTTCCTTGACCAGACTGCAGCTGTGTCCTCATCTCTACCTGTCTCCTGTATTACTTGGCCTGTACACATTTTTGTTGGTTACATTCCCAAAGGCCTGCTCTATGCATTGAGGAACTAAGGTTCCTTACATGTCTTTTCCACTGTCTTTTGGGAATGTAGGAAGCAAATAATATTCTTTCCATGATATGTCACATGCCCACATCCCATACCAGCTGTGTTGTCAGCTGGTAGTAAATGCAGATCATTTAGCGCAATGTACTTCACCTGCCACAGGAGAACTTGAATCCGGTTGAGCCACTTATATCGCGCTATGCTGGAAATGTCAGACAGTGTATCTATATATATCATATGTGTACGCTACAGCAATAGGAATCAGAACAGATCTAGCTGGTTTTGTTGCTATTGTGATAATGTTGCTAGCTTGTGAAAGTTATTATGGGAAAACTCTCTTTGAATAATCTTCATGCTGAATCACAACCACTAGGTTTGGAAAATGATAAGGTGATGTAGACCAGCATTTCTCAGCATTGCAGTGGCCAGTAATAGTGTTGCAACATTTAATTACCAACATTCATTTCCGCTTACATAAGGAAGGAATCAAACAAAATGGGGGTAATGCAACTAGTAAAGAAACATTCACAGTCAAGTCTAATTATTTCATTTTAAGAGAAAAGTGTGGAGAAAGGAAGGAAGTCCTCGGTTTTTCAAAAAAAATATTTGTTATTTGTTAGGCTCTCCGTTGATTTAAAGAAGCTGAAAAACTGTAGGCTCGGAAGTATTTGAAGAAAGTCAAGCAAATGCCTGAATGTTTGCATATTTGTGAGGAGCTACTTAGTTGCCAAAATTAACTGACAGTCTGCATTTCAAAAGTAATGAACTATGTGCATATTTGCGTGTTCTTTTCATGGAGAAACACAGACAGTATCATCTTCCTGTGAATCCCCATTTGCTGCAAGAAGTTTCAAGTGCCATCAGCAATTGATAAAATTAATGTTTCTCCAATGTTTTGCAGCTTCACTTAAAGCCATCCTACAGGATCTTTAAATGCCAACAAGTTTGTTATTTCTTCTACAGGGAAGAAATTTGTGCTGTTCCTTTCTGAAAAGTCCTTTCTCTCCTGTGCTTCCCATAAGCAGTGGTAGTAAAAATACTTTAGGTACCCAAACTCATGTATGCAATTTAAAAGAAACAACCTACCAGAAAAAAAATGGCAGTGTAACAGCCAGGAGTTTGTGCCCATTATGTACAAAAAATGGGATCCATAAGCAGATATTTTGTGCTGTTTCACAGGTGGCTTGTTCTGTGATGCTCATCACTGGTGCCATACATGTTGGTTAAGCCATTCTTATGAGTTTTACTGTAAAATTTCTCCTCCAAATGTCTGTGAAGGGCAAATAGTGATTAAATCAGTACCTTTGAGAGGTAGAAACCCTGAGGCCACATCAAAATTAGTCTTGGTGACCAATACCTGACGACTCAGATTAAACTATGCTTTTCTGAGAACCACCTTGCAAAGCAACACAAAAGCGAAGGCTTTTCTTTCTTCCTTGCTCTTATGGCTAAAAGTTATAGAGAAAAAATGAATTACAATGTGAGCTGGCTACCTTGTGATTCGTTCCCAGTAACCAGAGAAAAACTTTATCTGACCTTGTGGATGTGTGGGAAGAGCTGTGAAAAAGCACGTATCACTTGTGGTAGAGACTGCATCCTGACTGCGAAAAGGTTAAAGAAAGTAGAGCCCAGGCTCTAACCTGCCCTCTGAGATTAATCCAGCTGATGATTTTATGAAAACAGGACCCTTGTTTTGGAGTAGAAGGGTTTGGGTGCAAAAATATTAGGGAGGGATGCCAATTGTCATTAAATGATAAAGAGGAGTTGGCAGTGAAGAAACTTTCTATTTCCTCCTTCCCACTCCCCACTTCACAGTTTGCCTCCCCCTGCTTGTGCCGACACAGCTAGATGTTGGGCTGTGAGATAAACCAGATCCCTGAAATGATCCAAGTAAAAATAACCCTTCTGACTGTCTTACAACTGAAGTATTACTCTTGCAGAGCTCTTGGAGACCAATTTTAATGCTTATTTTATTTAAAATAAATAAGACAAAAATGATTAATTGTCTTATCAGAAAAACACTACTGTTAGGCATTATAAAGCAGTGCATCATGCTTTTTTCAATTCATAGATTTTTTACAGCCAGAAGGGACTAAACATTATGAAGATGATTTCAAGTTCATGGAGAATAAATGAATCGAATTTCGAGTGAGAAGTAAAAATTGACACCCTAAACTTACAACTATATTGGCAGGATACCTAAAAATGCAAGACTGCTTATTTTAAAAAGAGAAAGAAAGTGAGAGCTAACCTTAATAATGAGAAATCATGCAAGACCAACTGTAAGTTTTTGAAAGATAAATTTATCCCACTTATATATTACTGCTGCTTGCTAAAGCTGTTTCTACCTAGTTTAAGTAGATTGTTGAAAAAACCTGCTAAATAATAGAAATGAAGAAGTGTGCATTTCATACAAGTGAAGCAGGAAACAAGAGAATAAGCAGATTACCTAATAATCGATGTCTGTCTAAATGCTCTGCAGGGATACCTTTAAAAGCCAGTGCTCAATGTCATGCAAAAGAGAAGAGATGGGAGGTCATGGGACAGCTCCTTCGGTAAAATGGCAGTGGCATTTTAGTTGCTAAATTATTTGTATAACATGCTGTATTGTAATTCTGCTACTTTCACAAAATGCATGTTATGCTATTTGTGCTAAAATACTTTCTTAAAGAGTTGTTTGTGAAAGACAAAGTGATCATATATTAGCAGAAATAATCATTGAGTTGGCCCTTATCAGTTCCCTTATCATTTAGTCTCAGAGGGGGCTTTAGCCCTTAACCTGAATGTTGCAACTTTCTGCTTTCAGTCTAGCATAGTTTCCTGGATTAGAGAGCACAGTTAAAAAACACTTATTCAAGGAAATTTCATTTTGATTCTTGCAGCTGAGGAAGCTTCAGCATCATTTTCTCATTTGCTTCTCCATTTCACTTACTTGGACAACTTTCCTCTGCTCGAGTTGAAGCAACCTTTCACTGACGCAGTTCCAACCATCTCTTTCTTTCAGCTTCATCGCTATCTGATGGCATGGTGTAGTACTAGCCTGTTTACGTTTTAGAGCCTCTCCTCCCACACGGTAGGTAGCTGGGACTTCTTTGGCTATGGAAAATTAGTGGTGGGAGAAGCTCCACCATTTTCTAGAGAGATTTTAGAAGAAGAGTGAAAGATGCTCTGTATCTTTCAAGACAGAAAATAAGCCCATATTTACTGAACCCTCCTAGAGTGCAGGAAATTTTATAAGTCTACCAGAGGTTACAGCAAAAGAGGAGTGGAGAAGAGCTTATCTACAACGCAGTGTAGTAACTAAGATGCTTCACTGTTTAAGACTATGACTGTTTATATTTTTCTGGAATAGAAATATAACTTTTGAAAATGTTAATGCCATTTGAAAATTATTTATTGCTGAGCTCTAATAACAACTTTTTATTTAGAGTGTCATTTTACTCTTTGCATATTCATTAGGGTCTTGTTCTCAGCCATAACTTCTGAGACCTAATGTAACACAAACAAAATAATATTTAAATAAAAAAAAAAAGTTGAATTGAGATTAGAGCACTTGTATCTTCTGCAAACTCTTTGCCTCAGTGCCAGGTAGTATATTTCTCCTTCTGACGTGAATACACACATGGATTTACTAAGCTCTATGTGGCATATACTTTGGCAGTATTTCTTTCCCACATCCATACTTATCAAAAATCTTTACAAAATGCTAATGCAATCTGAAATTTTAGGAAGGAGACATCAAATAAAGGGACAATTTACACGGGCTTATTTTTCCTTTCAGTTTACTGTTGGACTTTCTTTTTTTTAAAATGTTTAATTTTAACACCTGTTATTTTAATCTGGATTCCATGGCTTTTGTGGCCATTATTATAGTTTGTAGAAAGACAAGAGGACAGGGAAAGACTGCATGAAAAAGAAGATTTACAACACCTTTTCCCTTGTTAGTTACATCCATGTAATTACAGCAAAGCGCTGAGTGGGTACCACTTTGCCATGCACCTGAAGCATTTTTTGCTTGACAGTGCACTGATAGTTTAGTAACACAGCTCCTGCTGTGACTGACAGTTGGTTTTGGACTAAAGCACATAAAATTGAATAGGAGATGGTGGCTATTGGCTAGTTCAGCCAAAGTCTATTTGGCAGACTATATTAACCTTCATGAAGCTCTGCATTATTGCACAGCTCCATGCGATGCTGCTATCTGCAGCATGGGTTTACCCGCAGCTTGGCTACTAAGACTAGCCAAAGGCAGCACTGTAGAAAAGCAAAGAATCACTGAAAAAGTTTTCTTTAGCTGCAACAAAGATTATATGTGTGCAAATACACCAATATGGCAGTTGACCTGACAGAACCAGTAGTTAAAACAATTGAGTCTTCTTAAGAAAGTTGTTCCTGGGGTAAAAGCTCAAACCTCAGCTCACTCAAAAGAAAATTATCCTGGAGCATTGTGTCTATCTTTAACACCTGGCGAAGGCAAAATGAGGAAATTAATAGTGTTACTTCAACACTTTTATCTGTTTTATTTAGTATTTTCCAAGAGCCAGTTCAATGCCATCTGAATCTGTAAATTACTGGAATGGAAAGCATTTAAGTCTGTTGACTGGAAAAGGAGCAAATACCATATTTCTATTGAAGAAGCCAATTCTGAAGGTGATCCAAGAAATTGCATTAATGTAAGCTTCAGCCCAGAATCACAGATGAGGCTAGTCATCAATCACCAGGGAGAGATGAGAGAATAAAACCAGAAATTGAGAAGAGGTTGGATGGAAATGTGATCTAAGTCCTGCCATCTGACCTCTGCCGGCAGAGCCCAGTGTTGATGGGAGCTCCTTCATGAGCTTTCCAAACCAAGTTTGTGCTCTTTCCAAGGGTGCCAGGACTGCAAGATTAGGGCTGCCAGGTGATCCGCTTAGACCCCAGGGAGAGGAGATTGTCATACCACCTATATAGGCATGCTTTACTCTGGTCATCTAGACCAGTTGCACTTCAAGGTAATTAAAAGTAGGAGCCCAGGATTCAATTACTTTGTTCAGAATTAAGCATCAAGTGCTTGGAATAATTTAGGGTAGCCAAAATATCAGCCCAAGGCTGACAGGTATAACACAGGCACTACAGGAGAACTGTGCCCTTCTGCTGCAGCAGCTGCAGGCCAGGCAGGTGACGAGAGGGTATCTCAAATGGTGCTAGATTCCTATGTTCAGGCAACTGACCTGAGAGCCTAATTTCTCTGTATAGCCCACAGGAAGATGTAGGCACCTACATCAGCTAGCTCAGGGCACTGAAGTTAGGCAACAGGATTACAGCCCTCAGAAAGCATTTACAGAGGCAGGCAGCCTTGCCTGTTCACCCTTGCAAATACACATCCTTTCCTCAGTGTTAGCCACCCATCACCCCTGCCATCAAGACTAAGATGGGATTGAGTCTACTTTTGGGGAATGGTGCAGTCCTTCTCCCTCTGCTATCACCTGTCCTTCCCCAGGAGGGAACTTTATTGAAGTGAGGCAATGACAAAACTTTGCCTGATGCTGAGCTTGCAGGTTCAAACTGTCTTAGTCCGGGCTGGTGTCTCACCTCTTCTGCTTGGCCTCTCTTCTGATGCCTAAACAATTCACACAGGGTGGAGGAGAGATTTGTGCAGAAAGGTGGGGAAAATCCCACCCTTGAAAAAATGCTAGGGTGGTGGAAAGGGGACATCCCTTGTACGTGGCTCTGGCAGGTTCAAATATCTGATTTGAATGATGCAAAATCAGGGCTTGCAGCATGGGTCTCTGTCTTCCATGTGAGTGTCCTAATAACCTCGGTTACTGGCTTCTCCAGTCACCTTAGAACACTTGTTTCATCCTGATACAAAGAGGGAAATTTCTGAATTTTTGGCAGGATAGTAAAACCACCCAGCTACAATCTCAAGGCATGCACCCTCTCTCCATGGGAGGCGAGCAATCACGCTCAACCCTGTTCCCTCAGGTACTGGCCCTGCTCCATGGGCTGATAAAGAGGGATAATAGGTCTATGGCTCCACCTCCTTCCTTTGCCTTTATGACATCCTGCTCCCCAAATCTGAGTGACAACAAAGGCTAGTGCCGTAGTTCTCGGGCTGCCTAGGACACCCACAAGACAGCCTGTCGGGTCCTGCACAGATGCCAGGGCTCTGCTGGGAGCAGATCTTCCACAACACAAACAGCTTTGGAGACTCAAAAGCATTCACTTTCATTTCCAGCCACTGGCAGCATCGCCCTGGGTTACCTGAATTACTCCAGGGTCCAGAGTTTCCTTCCTACCCTGCCATTCCTCTCCTGCATGACATGTCCCCTACAGGTACCAGCCAAACCTCACCTGTTGGAGAGGTAGGAAGGAGGAGGAAATTAAACAGACGTTGAGAAGGATCATGCAAAGCGGAAAGATAATGACTGCTCCAGCCAGTGCTGGCAATCGCTGTGCAAACTTCCCTGCACAGCACTGCCAATGTAGCTCGCTCCTGACTGCGACACACCTGCTTGCTGCGAGCTGTGCTTTTCCGTGCCAGGGCTGCCCACTGCACCGACTGCCTGCGACTGCGTTGCTCCCTGCTCCGAAACAATACGTGTGGCGAAGGGGAATCAAACAACGCCGTTCACTCCACTTCTACATGCAAAGAGCCGAATTTAAACCTATAGCTCTCAGTCTTGGTGTAGTAACCCACTCTTTCACATCCTTACCACATGTATACGTGCTATATACCAAACCAGGAAGTCACACTTTTCTGTCCGTAAAATCCTCTACATGATTTGCAGAACATCAGTGAGCTCATTTTAGGAGAATTCATTGCCAGAAAATGATTTTCAGTGAATGCTTTATTAATCAACACATGCCAAATCATATCTGCAAGAAAAAAATAAAAATACTAAAAGAAACCCAAACAAAAATAATAGAACAATTATTGCTTGAAGATTCTGGTTGCCTATAAATTATAACTCTATTCAGCTCCATGACAATTTATGCTTTCATTTATGAAACCAGTCTTGTTATTAACTTTCAATCTTGTTTACTGGGGGAAGTAGGAATACACCAAGCAGGCAAATCATTTTAAACCATGTCTTGAAAACCTAGGGTTATGGCACATGAGACACATTTATTACCACTGTTTTAGAGCACATGATAAGTTTAAAATGGGGCCCTATTTCAAAAGGCAGGGGTTGGTTAGGACAAGGCAGCTTACCATGACCGCAGTTCCTAATGTAAAAGTGTCAGTGTGCTTGGTGTATTCATAATGTGTTTATTCTCATTACAGTTTTCAATTTGTCAGTGTTTTACTGGCATGCAACCACAGAGCATAGACTGCTATTGCTGGTTAACCTTGTTATTGCAGACAAGTTACAAGTCCTGACAAGAGTTTGATAACTGTGCCTACTTATTTTAAGCCATACATGAGGAAAGGGTAGGAGGTTCAAAGTAAGTTATGCTTTCCTGTGTGAGTCCCCATATGATCACTCAAAGTTACTGTAAATATAAAAGCAGAAGTCCCTGATTGCCATTTTGTCACTATGACTTTAGACAAGAAGGTAATTGAAAAACAGAACCAAACATGAGGCTGAAGTTACAAAAGTGTAAAACCCTGGAGCCTCAATCCTCTAAAGCAAATGTGTGGATTTAGTCACCTGTACAGGTGTATGCAGGATGGAGGACTCATTCACTTGCAAATAATCTTCCCTGGAATCTATATAGTAGAAGAAACAGTGACCAAACAGGTAAAGAGTGGAAATTGCTCTTTCTTATGGAAACAATATGCTTTTCTCCTCCTCCTCTTCCTCCTCCTCCTCCTCCTCCTCCTCCTCCTCCTCTTCCTCTTGACATGTTTACTGCCTCTTCATCTGCCTCAGCCCCTTGTTGTATCCTGTTGTAGACTTTGGTTATAAACTTGCTGGGTCAGAATAATCTTTTTCCTATTAATTTAACAAAAACAAAACAGCTTGCAAAGAAACCATCATCCAGCCCTGATCCTTGACTGAGGCCACATATCACTGCTGGAATGTAAACATAATCTTACTATTCAACCACATGCTCCACAGCAGTTCAAAAATAAATATATAGATGCAGAGTTGAAAAAAGGTATTAGAGGTGGAGGAAAAAAGATATTAAAAGTTTAGGCCATTCCTCGATATGGTTTCACAGATCATAGTAAATCAGATAACGCTCTTACAGCTTCCCAAAAAGAGACACCTAAATAAAATTATTTTGATATTCAGAGAAGTTGGCTATGTGCTGTTTTTTAAAAGTGAGGATCACGGACATGCAGCCCTGCAATTAAAAGATTCATCTCCTATTTACATTTGTCCTCGAAATTAAAAAGCCACTAAAGCCTGCCAAAAAAATTTTGAAGGAATAAAGAACATGAGAAAAGGTAAAAAAATTAAAGGAAAAGTCATCGATCTTTAAGAAGCATCTGCCAGTGGCCATTTGCACATCAGTTCTGATTGTTGTCCTGCTGTGGAGAGAGGTGGTGCTGCCCCGTGTATATCTTTGGTTTGAGCAGAACTTCCTTATCATTAAGGTCCATTAGTGTTCATTAGTGTCCTACAACACAAGCAGCCAACATATGGGAGGCAGAGCAGAGAGAGGCAGGATTCTGTTCCCAAACAGCATCTGACGCAGCTTGGAAATCCTGCTTCTTCAGCCTAGGAGCATGCTGCCTCTGAAAAGGCAGTATCTTACACATTGCTTTATCTCAATGGAGGTCCATGTTAGCAGAAAGTTTAAAAAAAAAAAAAGAAAACAAAACAAAAAAAAACCAGTTAAACTCAGAGAGCTGTGGAGCTGCTGTAAAATTAAGAAAATCCTTTTCTCATTCATCTTTTAATGTTCCCTCAAATTAGATGGAGAGGAAAGATAGTTACTGGCTTCACCCTCACCCTTCTCCACCCTATCATTTAACCACAGAAAAGACTGATTTATAACAACAGTAAGTTCTGTACTATCAGACATCTACAAGTTTTTCAGTCTGCAATTTTACCTCACATGAATAGATACTGCAGACTTAGCACGCTTCAAAAAGTTAGAACCATTTTAATGAAGTACTTCTAATGTGACTACACTTCTGAGAACACGCAGTTCTTTCAAATGTGTTTCCAAGTGAAATAACGCTTCTGAGATTTATTATAACACATATATTTTTGTCCTGAAAATACAGTAGAATTATGCTTTAATTATTCTTAAGTATTTGAAAGCTGATTATTTTCTTCTTTGAAATCTGTTTTGACCCAAGCTTGGTTTAAAAAAAAATTTAAAAATTAAATGCAAAACTGTCTGTTTCTTCTGTCCATGCATTTGTTGTTTGCAGTCCTATGGATGTTCTGTATTAGGATACTCCACCTCAGAGTAGAACTTGCATGTATCATTTCACAAAACTTCAAGACAGAACACCTATTCTTCTGATAAAATGTTTGTTTAGAAAAACCTCCTCTTTTAAGTACCAAGTGCCAATTTTGCCACCTTGGTAAATATTTATAGATGAGTCACAAGCCTCTGAACAAAAGCTTTGGATCAGAAGCCTGAGTGAAGCACTGATAGTAATACGCATATTCATGTTTCACTTGCTGACCTCGTATCTGCTACTTTTATGGGAAAATCAAATGCTTTTCATTATTACATTAAATTTTTGTCCTATATTTCAAGCCACATCTAAACTCTTCTTCTTGAGGCTCATACTGATGTGTAAACAAAACATTTCTTTATGAATCATACAGAGATGTCAGCACCATGGGTCTTCAGTAAAGTTCACACACTTGATAAGCCTAAACCTTAAGGGACTTTTTGTTGGGTCAGTGAGAGCAAAACGGCACATTTAAATCGATTCTGTTTGTATCCAGTGCACAGAAGAGACTTATTTTTATACTCTGATACACCTCAGTGTAAAACATTAAGAGTAATAAGGAATAAAGGGGGTCACGGACATTCCACCAAAACAAATACACTTCTTTGTACACGAGATGCCATGCCAGGGTTTATCCCATTTTTAGCTCTGTGGCTGACAATCCACAGGGACTGTGGTGTCTCCACACAGCTGTGTTACATAGGCAGCCTGTGTAACTGTCATTTGGCCTGTAGATTTACATGGCAACACAGTTTCGGAAAAACATCAGAGTTTTAAGGTTGGCTGGGGTTTTTTTTAATGAAGTGACGTGGACAACTCAAGAACTGACCTGAATAGTGCGAGGCCCATTACCACTATAGGTGCTTCCTGCCCACCTATTTCACTCGCCATTCCCTACTTTGAAAATGCAGGCCAAGTTTTCTTAGCCTGTTTCATCTCAGGATCAAAAGAGGATTCAGACCAACAAGGTTCTCTGAAAGCAAAAAAAAAAGTAATATAGTCTCAGTTGCAATCCTCACATTGCTCTTCAGGAGGCCAAGATCATTCCATATACAGCAGCCCCAATCCCCTCGATGCATCTCTGGAGAGCCAGTGATGTCAGGCTGATTGCTTTGCACATCTCTGCAAATGAATATTGGGGACATGAATGCCAATAGAAGTTGCATTCACAAAATGAGCCCCCTACAGAAATGAAGGGAATATGCTGGAAGGAAAAGACCTTTCCCTCAGTCATGCAAGGTAAAACCACAGCAGGTATTATCTTGCAGGTCTGTGCACTACCCAGACTTTTCAGGTGTCAGAATGATATAGTTCCCTTACCTATAGCAGAACAAAAAGAAACAAGCTTTAAAACAAAGAAAAGCATTTATTCAATATTTTTTTTCCAGATTTTAGATTTGGAAAGATGTGGCAGAGAAACCCTGAAGTTAAGGGAAAACAAGACAAGGGAAGTCATGGCAAAATAATTAGCATTCTTACTATTACAGTCGCAATGGTTGATAGGCTGAGGGCAGGCTCCTCATAATAAGGTGAAGTATATAACACACGACAGAGAAGGGTTTGAGTGGACAGTAATACAAGCATTACAGAGTAAAAAGGTGAGTTATATTCCCATTACTGTGCAACCTGCTGACATGGTTTTAAACAGCACTACTCTTACTTAAAATGGGTGTTTAAACATGGTAATTAGCCTGGATTGTAGCATAGCTCATTTTCCTAACTTTAATGATCAGGACTGCGGGAAGAAAAACCATGAAAAACATAAACTAAGTGCAAGCCAATATGGGAATACCTCCATGGTTTGAGGACAGACTGCTCCATTTATTGCAAAGGCATTAACTGTGACATCCTCTCGTGGTGTTTGAAGGGGTAACAAGATTACCTTTAGCTATATCACAGTTAAGAAAGTGTGCAAGAACAAGCTGATTATCAGAATCAGCACAAATATTTTTTTCCTGACTGAAAAAGCAGTTGAAAGCAAGAGGAACAAGTATCTGGTGCCAAAAAAAAATAGGAATAATATCACTCCAGCCTGGGATTCATCAGCCAGCTCTCAAATTTGAGCCCAAACATTACTGACAATTCTAAAAGAAAAAGTTCATAACATGTTTTTAAAAAATTCAAATGCTTCTGCAATTACTGTTTCCATCCAGATCACAAAGAAAATGTATCAGAATGCGAAGGGAAAGGTCTGGCAATCCTGCTGAGCAAGATGAAAACACAACAAGAGCCAGAAGACTCACGAAAACAAACAAACCCTCCCAACCCTGGTTTTTAGTGGGTGATTTTTTTCCACATTTCCCCAAACAAGAAATTAGGAAGAGTGTTCCTATATTGAGGAAATTAGCCCTACAGGATTTGAGAAATACTTCTCAATACTGATTATTAGAATATTATTTATTCCTACTTGCTGAAGGTGTCCTCTCAAACTCACTTAAATCAAAGGCACATTAAGATGAACTTCCCCCCATTTTCTGAGGCAGCTGTGGAGAGCTGTAAGAGCCGGTGGTAGCAGGAGACGAGCCAGTTCCCGGTGGTGCCTACACCTGCTGCATGGCTGAAGGAGTGAGCGAGGGTCCCAGGAGGTTGCACAGACATCTCCACCATCCTGGTACAGCGGCCACAGAGATCCACATCCCCACTGCCCATGTTGCCGAGCTCTGGACTAGCTGGGGAGGACAGACAGCAGCTCGTCACCATTGTCTGCAGAAAAGAGAGACAGAGGGAGATGCCTGAGTGGTTCCCAGGGCGAGACCTGAGAGAGGAGCAGGGGCTGGGGCTCTGGAGGCAGTCAGAGGCACAGGTGTCCGCAGCCGGAGCGCCGGAGGGAGGGTCACCTCGCCAGCGTGGGCCCAGATGGCACTGCACATGGCTCTTCCCTTGCCGGAGCTGTGTCCACTGAGGCAGCACCTAAGGTCACGGCAAGGCTTGGCAGAGACCTTACAGAGATCACTCTCCCCCTGCAGTCGCTTGGATTTGGAAGGCCAGTGGGTTTGCAAACGACAAGCTGCTCTCTTCCAGTCTGGGGAGGGCTACCTGGTGACCTTCCAGAAGACAGTGCCCACCAGCCTTTGCTCTGGGATGGGCGACCTGCTTGCTCCAGGCAAAAAAAAAGAAAAAGCAAAGCAAAACACAGGGGTGCTCCTCCACCTATCCCAAAATTACAGGCACAGGGTCGGTCATTCCTTGCCTGGGTGGCCACCGCAGCATCGTTTGGCTTGTGATACATACCCAGAGCAGCTGAGAAATGTCAGACCTGGGCTCAAGGCAGCAGCTTTCACCAGTCAGGGGCTGAGCACCAGGCACAGAGTTAATATCAGTGCTTGTCAGAGAGCCTTGGCTGGTAGATATGACGCCTGGTCGACCTGTTTTGATGCTCCTGACAGAACTAGTGCTTTCTACCTCATACTTGAACATTATGTTCCTCCTCCCTGCCTTCCCCAGCTGTGTGAGTTGCCTGCAACACGTGTGACTTAGATCATGTTGGTAGGCAGGGCCCCGGTGCTGGGCCATGTGTGGGACCAAGTGTTAGATGAGCTTTGCCAGGGGTACCACAGCAACTGTGGGAGTGCGGACACATCCAACAGCATGTCACACAGTATGCCCCAGGGACGAGATTGGGACATTCCAGGGATACTATAAGGGTACCTCTGTCATGAGGATATGACAGGAGTCAGAGTTGATGATGCTGTCTGGGCCACCCATAGTTAAAAAAGCCTTGAGAGTGATATAAAGTAGCAGAATAGTCTAACTCTTGCCCAGGACCACAAACTCCAGGATTCTTGTGATTTATACATAGTTTTTGTGAGATTTTTTTACAAGTTCCAAGAGCATGAAAACATGACCCAAACATAATGAATACAGTTACAACTATACATTACTCAGCCTGAAGCAAGAGAGAGGGTGGACTGCACTATGCATCTTAGCAAAGTATTAATATAATAGGAGGTGTACCAGCTCAGCTACTAAAACATTCCTTGTTCTCACCCTTGAATTTAATTTGCTGTTGAGGCACATGCCAAAGGTCGAGCATTTCAGCTCATTTAAGGAGTTATGACCCAGCACCGTACCAGGGCTACCATATTCCACAAGGCTGAACACCACTGTTAATCACAGCTTCCCAGCAGATCCAGAGAGGGAATACCATAAAATTGTTTAGTAAACAGTGCATCTCAATTGAATAAAGACAAAAGCTCAATTTGAAATATTTGAAAGTGACTTTTAAATTAAAAGAAAAGGTGTGAATTCTTATTACACATTTCCACAAAAGCCTTTGCTGCTGCTATTACTGGGTACCTTCCTGGGATAAATGTGTGGTTTACAGCATCTACATTACAATGTATAACTTTTAGCACTCACACTTTATGCTGTAACACATGCACAGATACTTTTTTTTTTCCTCCTCGATCTTCTTTTGGATATGATTTCTTAAGGCTTGTCTACATGGGGGAAGTTAACCAGCATAGCAATTCTGGGATAACTACTCTGTGATAGCTCCCTGTGGACACTTCATTGCAATAAAAAAAAGACTTTATTCAGGAATAATTACTCTGCATTGTGAGTGGAATAATTATTCTAGAATAAAAATCAGCCTAATTCCAAGATAAAGTGTATACACCCATGCCAGAGTTTTTGTCTGTTTGTTTGGGTTTTGGTTTTTTTACGCCAGAAAGTGAATACTGTACAAGAATAGCTGGAACATTTTTTTTTTCCCCTGGAATAGCTATGTTAGGCCATTTTTCCTTATAGATAAAGTCATGGTTTCAAGTTAAATGAAATGTCACCTGGATTCCTGTTAGTTTGAAGTGCAGTTTTTCTCAGTCCAAAATATTTGTTTTGGCAGCCAGTAGCAGGCTGATGGGCCTTTCCTTGGCATGGTTTTTCCGTTCCTTGGTAACAGGGGACTTCTCTTCCTCAGCGTATTCTTCAGATAGGATATCTGTAGCTGGAAGCCAAAGTGTTACAGATTTTATTTTGTGTGATCATGATGGGAAGTATCTTCTTTTTTGTACATATCTAGCAGAAGAGAGCAATTGTCTCTGCCCCGTAAATCCAAAGAGTCAAATCATGACTGGCAAACTCTTATCTAATAGTGTTTTGTGTCTTTCCCCAAATGCAACTGGCTATTTATTTTAAGCAGTTAGGTAATAGATAAACATCAGAGAAGGCCATGATGGTTTGCCTGTTAAGCAAAGCTGAAATAGCTCTCCACCTGGCCAAGACACAGGCCAACCACAAGCATCTCTCCTGGTCTTTTATCACTGATCTTCCTCCAAGTTCACTCAAGCATCCCTTACCTCCTGCATTTATGACCTCTCCTGCCTTTGTATTTTAACTGGCTCTGTTCGCAGGCTGTGGGTGGAGTGACATGTGTAAAACCACCTGCCCATGATGCTGTGTTTCCATTCAGCTTCAGGAAAAAAGGTTTATTCAGTAATTAAAAACTTTTTTTTTGCCTTTAGATGTGTCTAAGCGTTTCTAGCAGAAACATAAGTCACGCAAACAAATCAATTCCTCATTCATCTTGCTGGCCCGCCTTTCCCTTTTAAAGACATGTAATTCTGTTTGAAGGTGATCTTCAGGATCCTTAGTCCTTTCATAATATGGCCTTTCATTTCCCTTCTTACCCTTTAGCATTTTCAAGATCTGCCAGCAAAGGCTGTTTCAGATACAGAATGTGTTTATGATACTAATAGTGTTTAATGCATAGTCCAGTGGAGATATTTAAAGCATCACATGAACCATAAGGAGTTAAATTCAACTGGCTTCAATATGAATCAGCTTTATGTGCAGATAAATTGCCAGGCAAAGAGTAAACTGCAAATGTTGTTCCTGATTCTGTGTACACCAGCATTTTTGGTAATTTTTAAACATTCTATATTATCTTTTAAACAACAGATGGTGTTAATAAAATTATAAACCACACCCCATAAAATGCCAAACAGCAATAGCATTTACCATGGAAATAATACAAGGTATAATATTTCCTCATTTATGAAAAGCTGAGCATGAAAAACATTCATGTTGCAAAAGATAAGACCCAAAATATTCCTTTTCATTTCTTGTTAATGCAGCTTCAGCATTTTAATTAGTATCAATTACTGCAAATGGAGTTTTGGATGTGTTTTAACTTGTTCAAAAGTTTCAAAAAAGAAAGTTTTTATTTGTTTTGTATTAGTCTCTCTCACTGCAAGTTCAGATGTGCAATGCAAAAAAAAAGGATCTGCTTTAAGAAATGGAGTTTGCTTTGAATCAGTTAAAATGAAAGAGATGGATGACATGTTAAGTTTTGTGTGAGCTCTGAGTATTAAATTACTTAATAAAGAAAAGTTAAGTTTGGCAATGCTGGGTAAGTAATCAGAAAATAATGAAAACACTCTTAAATAGGTGACAAGTCAGCTGTATCAAGGGCCAACTTTATTCCAGGAAAACTCACATTAGCTTTGATTGAAGTGAGACCTTTTGGTACTTCCACAGATGGAAAAGAATACAGACTAGTTAATGCAGAGATCTTTATTCTACTGATATTCTTCAAAAGTTTATAAACTAGATGGAAACAGACTGGCTTTCCTTTTCAGACTAAACTCGCATTCGGCATATCACTCCATGAGAAGACTACAGTGGTTTCTCAGCTACCGTATGGAGACATATGGACAAAACAAGTGTCTTCTATACACACAGGAGAATGCCACCAAGCCTGTCATCCATCACTTGGGTCACTGAGCATTTCCTCTGCCTATTTTAAGACCAGCCTGCTGCCTTATTACATTATAGTGGAGAGAGAATCTGTTTCTTCTCTCCTCCATCTTTTTTATATTCACAGTCCTCTTCCCCCCAAGAAGCCCAACAATCATGGCAGCTCAGCTACTTATCTTAAAGAAATGAAAGTGAAGTGTGTTTGTTGGAGAGTGGGGCAAGAAGACTGGTATTGAGGATCTGAGCGTAGCTAGACTACAGCACAATGAAGTGTGAACCCAGTCAGACTCTACACTTAATTATGGAAAGTAGTGATTATGCAGGATGAAAGTCTCGTCTCAGCCAACTGCTGCCAGGTCTACCTGTCTTAAGGTGTTCCAGCAAGGTGTGTGGCTAAATCTTCATAGCTCCACCCTCCTTTTGCAGTCTTCTGTGGCATGTGTGCGTCTTCATTTTATAGTCTTCAGGGCTAGTCCTCTGAGTGCAGTTTATGAGTCAAGAGACTCCGGCTGGCGTTACTGAGATCAGAATCTAGCCATTTGTATGTCTGAGCACATATTCTCCTTGAAACAAGTTTGTGGTAGGATATTCAGGAATGTTTCACACTCGGGTTCAGATCTGGTTCCAGCTGGAGTTCCCTTGTAATGTTCCAAATCTCATTAAGTTAATGAGAGGTTTTTTCCAGCAATTTCAACGGGATTCCCTGTTTCTGTGCCCACATCCTCGGCTCAGCCTGGGAAGCCGGGGTGAGTATCGGGAACAAGAGGTCATGCTCTGTCTCTGCCTCTCCCTTCACAGCAGGACACTGAACAGGGGTGTCAGGGTGTATGTGCCAGAGGTAACCGGTAGCCACTCTTGCCTGCCTCCCTCATGCCTTGCCTTTCCCTGTTCATCAGTTTTCCCTGTGTTCTAGTATGGTCAGAGATTTGTATTTAGGAATTGGAGCTAGGAGAGTTGCACAAGTAAACAAAGGAAAATTAAACAGGAATTATGTGCATTACCAAGCTTGGAGGGTGCACACTGACATTACAGTAATGGGAAACATTGTGGCCCCCACCTACAGGTCAGGTTCAATCAATTAACATGTGCTGTTTTCCTTTTCAAGTATATTATCAAATTGACCTGTCACATCTGGCTGCCTTGCTGACCATGCAAAAATCAAGAGATTGCAGACAGAAGAAATTGCCCTCAGATGAACTGAGGGATGGCTGGAAACCTTGCATAGCTGGTGACAAAGCTGACTTATTTTCATGGAAAGACGACTGCAGCAATCAGGACAGTCAAACCAGTACCTTTAATGAGAACTAGATTCACCCACACAAACAAGTTGTATGGACTCAGAGATATGTATCTTCTCATATCCAAATCATATACTTCCTATTAGCACTACAATTACTCTACAGACTTACTAAGAGAAGACAATCTTCCTAAATATTTGTTTAGTGTTGATAGAATTGCTTACAAAACCTCTGTCTCATTCTGAGAATCTCTTACAAGACTCCCTTGTTCCCAAGTTCATTATAGCT